>JAPKLY010002896.1:3108-21646 GCA_026898435.1 Prunella vulgaris | reverse complement strand
TGGTATTCTGGTTTCCAACTGAGATAGCTCTAGCAATACAAAGCAATACTAAATATTAGAGCTATCGATCTAAGCAAATACAGAGTGAATCCTACTACAACACTTGGGAAATTTAATTACAGAGTGTTGCTTATAGTATGCTTTGAGAGCTTGGATTCTTGAGAGTTTTCTCTTGAAATTTTCCCGTTAACCTTGAATGGGTGCAAGGTTCTCCATATTTATAGGCAAGATTCAAAATAGATCCGTTGGAGGAGATCTAATCAAATCTTTCCTATTTTGGGGTGGTTGCAGGCTGGAAATACTGTTTGACCTAACCGCCATGCTTATTCTGGCAAGTCTGTCCCATCGCCTGCAACTTTGAATAGGTAGGCCCACCTATACCGGATCAGAATCAATACCTCCAACATCTCTATAGGAATGAAGTCTTCCACAAACTGCAGTGGAGGAGGGCCTTGATCTGAACTGACCACCATTTTCCTCTGAGTCTTCATCCGAGATCCAGAAGTCACAGATTTCTTCTTCTGAACCTGCGAAGTCAGATACTCATTGGACTCTTTCAAGTGTTGGATCTGACTGAGGAGCGAAATATCCTTCATCTTCGCTATCTTTTCAGCTTCTGTCGTCACCATTTTCTTCTGAGTGGTCAACCCAGGTTGCATTTGTTCCTCCATCTCCTTATATAAAGGTTCCAAGGCAGGATCTTCAGAGGGCCTTAATCTCTTCGGATCTGAACCTTCAGCAGCTTCGATGGCAGCTGCGGATCTAGTCCTCTTCCTTTCAGCAGCTTTCAGTTCAGGGGGGAAGTCCTTCTTTTTTACTTTCCCAGCAGCTATTTGCTTCTTCCCTTCCCCCTTTTTGGCATCATTGTCATTGATTCGTTTGACAACCTCGTTTAGTGACTCCGCCAATAATGTGAACTGACTGTCCATCTCAGTCTGCTTGCCCTGCAGTTGCCCAATCTGCCTTGCCATCCCTCTCAGGCCAACACTTAGCTTGTCGACGGCTGAATTGTGCTCAGCTTTTAGCTGTCCTTCAAAGCTCATCATCCGATTGTTCAGGGCAGTTGCAATTTCAGCCTTCTCCTGTTCAGACATCTCACTCAGCAGCTCATCCTTCAATTCAGTCTTCAGCTTGGCCAACTTTTCATCAATCAGTTGATCAAATTTTTCAGGCAGTTGTTGATCAAGAAAAGTGGCAAGCTTGTTCTCCTGCTGAGTTTGCGCATCAGAGACCATTTGATTGCAGCTTTGAATGGCCCCTTTTGCTTTCTCAGAGATAACAGTGAGGTCTACTGAGTGTTGAGTTCTGACTTCTCCAAGAAGATCAATGGCAGCATTCATGTCAGTCCCCATCTCATTCAGGTCACGATCCAGTCTTTTCATCTTCTTGTTCAGCACTTCAGAATTTGAACCAACCCTACTAGTTTTTCTCTCAACGAGGATTACCCTTCTGTGAAGATTGGCAAGAGCTTGTGAGGAGTTCTGAACATATAGAGCCTTGGGGGTGATCCATTTTCCTCTGACTTGGATCAGACCTGGTGGACCCTCTCCTGAAGCCTCCGCAGTCCCGGGTCCTAGGATTGCTTCATCGGCCGGTGCACTGACTCCTTCAGTGCCACCTTGCTGAATGTCTTCAGCAATCACAATCTCTTCCTTCTCCTCTTCCTTTTCCTCCTCAACTCTTTCAGGCTCTGGCTCTGGGTAGATGCGTCTAACAGTTCTGATGAAGTCTACCATCTTGATCAGGTGATGTAAAGAATTCACGTTGAAGTGATCAAAGAGAGCAGCTTCAGTTTCAGCCATTTTCTCCCATCCTCTCAACTCCCCGAGCTGACTCAATTCAGGCCAAGTGGCATTCCTGATCATGGCGTAAGTGCGAAGTTGCACAACTGCCTCCTTCTGAGCGTCTGAGAGATCAGGAAACCTCCTCTCCACCATATCCACAGCAGTTCCCCTTGCCACAATCTCGAAATCGGGCAATGTGTTCTCATCAGGCGCAGGGAATGGCCATGGGGCTTCAGCCTGAACTGGTTCAGCAGCCTCCTGCTCAACTCCTCCTTCCTGAGCAGGTTCCTCCTGATCCTTCTCCAAACTCTGATAGGTCGAGGTGATGTTGAGAATCAGTTGATCAGGGGATGCAACGTCCGGAATAGAAGTAATGGGAGCAATGTCAAGAGCGGCCTGAGCCGGTTCCTTCTCCGGAGTTGCATGCTGAACAGCTTCTTCAGCAACTCTCTCTTCCACAAGCTTTTTCTCTCGCTCTCCTGACCCCGGATATAAGAATTTCAGTTTCTGTTGCTTGGGTCCTGAGCGCTTAGGCTTGTCCTCCGCTGGCTTTGCTATATCGGACTCTAAAGATATGCCCGCCTGAGCCTTGACTCTCCCAGTCGTGCTCGTCTGAGCCTTCTTCTTCTGAGTCCGTGGTCTCCTCTTTGCGTCAGCATCACCGGAGTAAGCCCTGAAGAGATCAATCTTCGCTGGAATCTTGAGTGACTGGGCCTGATCAACGTCCCCGAGATCTAGGGTTTCCAAAATCAGTGAGATCTTGGTGCCAAAGTGCATTTTGGCCTCGAACATCGCCTGACCCTCCGGCGAATACTTGATTTTGCTGGTCTCAGCTACCAGCAATTAGAGGAAGTAATCCTCCCAGTGAAAATTGTGCACTGATGCGTCAGAGATTGCCATCATCGTATAAAGCTTCGGTCTGGAGATCTGCTCCAATCCTCCGGCAATCCCCATCACTCCCTGACTTGTCAGGTCGAAGAAGTGACTATTCTCAATCCTCAGGACTGATTTGTTGAGACCCGACCTCAGGACGACATCTCCATCGCAGAGAGACTGGAGAAAATCCTTCTTGTTCCCAAACCCGTAATCAACCGGGCTTCGTCCAGAGCGGGGAAGATTAAAAACCTCCTTAATCTTCTCCCTGATGTTTAGAGTGACCCACCTCCTGGTCATTTCCTCTTCTCCATTCTTCCCCTTCACACAGGAAGTCAATGGAATGCAAGTCTCCCACTCCTGGGAATCCTTGTTCTGCGCCATCTTGAGGTAGAAAGCAACAACAAGTCTCGGATGGAGTCTCTGGGGTCTTGCTGTGATAAACTGCATAAGACCTGCATTTTCATATAATTCTTGCACAGGCAAGATATCGGGGTGGTTAGAAGAAAAATCCCCAAAGGGCTCGTAGTGGATCTCATTCCTGAGATGGAAGACATTCCCAAAGAATGAGTCCACCGAAGGAGACGCCATGGATTAAGTTGGAGATTTTGAAGAAAATTGGGTTTCAGAGAAAATATATTAGGAAAAGATTTGGGTGCATAAAGGTTGCAACGACGAGCACTTCCCTTATTTATACTAAATTTCAGTTTTAATCGGATGGCTCAGAAAATAATGACTTATGAGATTCAATGGTCAAGATCAAAAAGTGAAATGCATGGTGCCTTTTCGATTTTTCAAAAGTAATTGGTCAAACTTTATCGAAAATTGTTCCCGCCCACAGTGCATTAAATGCACATTAGAGCATGTCAGTATTTAATTCAAATAAATTGTATTAAATAATAACTGAAAATTAAATGAATGGCTGGGATTATTTGACAAATTAAATTGATTTGACAAATTAAATTGATTTGACAATACGACAAACAGTATCAAGGATAATGCACGCAAGATCTGATGACTAGACAAAAATCAGGAAACATACCAGTCAGTCAGATTCGTATTCTGACTGATACCACTTGTTGGTGGTCTATCAGGGTGACAAGCCCTGAGTTCAGTGTCCTGAATCTTAGTCAGTCTATACTGATCATCCTTTTCATACTGAATGTTCCCCCTACAACCATTCACAATCTCTCTGAGATTCCTTCATCCTGAGTCCATATTAGTCATTCCCCCTGACCTTGAGCATTCTGATCAGAGATTCAGATTGAATCTCCTAAGCCTGGGTCAAGGAGTCCTAATTCTACTGATAGCTCAACAAATCTGGTTTCAGGCAAAGCCTTAGTCAGTATGTCAGCTCTCTGCTTATCAGTAGGGACTCTCTCCATCCTGATGTCTTTCTTTTCAACATGATCTCTGATAAAATGATGCCTGATGTCTACATGCTTACACCTTGTGTGTAAGACTGGGTTTTGGGATTTGGCAATGGCACTATTATTGTCACAATAAATTGGGACTTCACTGGCCTCAACTTGTTAGTCTCTCAGTTGCTGTTTCAACCAAAGGATCTGAGAACAACAACTGCCTGCCGCCATATACTCAGCCTCAGTAGTAGACGTTGCAACACTGGTTTACTTTTTAGAAAACCAAGAGATCAGTTTACTCCTTAGAAACTAACATGTGCCTGTAATTGATTTCCTATCAAGCCTACAGCCTCCATAATCTGCATCTGAATAGCCAGTCAGTTCTAGGTTGTCATCAGAGGGATACCAAAGTCCTAGATTTACTGTACCTCTCAGGTATTTCAGTATCTTTTTGTCACTCTCTAGATGACTTTTCTTTGGATCAGACTGATACCTTGCACAAACTCCAACTGCATAAGTGATGTCAGGACGACTAGCAGTCAGATACAATAAGGATCCTATCAGTGCCCTATATTCAGTCTGATTTACTGAGACTCCTTCTTTGTCAGGATCCAGCTTCTCATTTGTGTTCATGGGAATACGTGAGACTCTGTTGGACTGAACTCCGAATTTCTGAATCAAGTCCCTCACATACTTGGACTGATTTATGAAGATTCCTGAGTCAGTTTGCCTGACTTGGAGACCCAGAAAGAAATTCATTTCTCCCATCATTGACATCTCAAATTTCCCAGTCATCAGCTTGGAGAATTTCTCACAAAGCTTCATATTAGGGGATCCAAATATTATGTCATCCACATAAATCTGAACCAAGAGAATGTCCTCCCCTTCGGATATCCGGAAGAGGGTCCTGTCCACTGTTCCTTTTACGAACCCGTGGTCTATCAGGAATTGGGATAATGTATCATACCAAGCTCTCGGAGCTTGCTTCAAGCCATAAAGAGCTTTCTTCAGGTGATATATCTTATTTCCAACTTCAAAACCTGGAGGTTGTTCCACGTAGACCTCCTCGTTTAGTACACCATTCAGAAAAGCACTATTTACATCCATCTGATACACTTTGAATTTCTTGAATGTTGCATATGCCAGAAACAACCTGATTGCTTCCAACCTTGCGACCGGAGCAAAGGTCTCATCATAGTCGATTCCTTCGGTCTGAGAGTAACCCTTTGCTACTAGTCTGGCCTTATTCCTGACCACAACATTCTTCTCATCCCTCTTGTTCTTAAAGACCCACTTGGTGCCAATGACATGTTGACGCCTAGGTCTCTCAACTAACTCCCAAACCTGATTCCGCTCAAACTGATTGAGCTCATCCTGCATGGCTAGGATCCAGTTGGGATCAGCAAGAGCTTCTTCTATGCTCTTAGGTTCCTGATCACTCAGGAAGCAGCAAAACATAGCGCTCTCACCAAAGGACAACCTAGTCCTGACCCCCTCATTGATATCACCAATGATATCAGCCAATGAGTGATCATCTAGCCACCGCCTCCTGCTGACTGGAGCACTAGGAGCTACTGACGTTCCCTCGCCTGATCCTGAAACATTAGTCTCGACAATAATAGGCAAAGAACAGGAACGAGCAAGAACAGGGGATACTGAGTCATTTCCTGAGGGTTGGCCAATATCAGAGATATTGTTTCTCCCTACAGTGTTGGACTCAGTAAATGTCTCAGGTGCAGAAGCATCATCACCGACAGTACGTACCTCAGGTTGAGTCTGTGCCTCCGTCTGAGACTCAACATTCTCTGAGGCTGGGGCTAGCTGAGGGTTGGCCTGAGGTCCATCCTGATCATCATCATCATCATCCCATCCCTTGGGAGCACTGACAAGCTTGATCTTGAATTCAGGATATTTCAGACTCAGTCTTGTTATCCTCTTGATAACCCTCTCAGTGTCAGGATTCGGAACCTATTTCCTATGCACTGATGCAGTCTCATCAAACACAACATGAGGTGTTTCCTCCACACAAAGGGTCCGACAGTAATATACCCTGAAAGCTTTACTGACTGGGGAGTATCCTAAGAAGACTCCCTCATCAGATTTGCTATCAAAGGCTTTCAGCTGGTCTTTCCCATTGTTCAGGATGAAACACTTACACCCAAAGATATGAAAATAAGAGATGCGAGGCTTCCTCTTATTCCAAGTTTCATAAGGTGTCTGAGCATGTTGTTTGTTCAGCATAGATCGGTTCTGAGTGTAGCAAGCAGTGTTGATTGCTTCAGCCCAGTACTTCTTCGGCAATCCTGACTCAGCCAACATGGTCCTGGCAGCTTCCTTCAGGGTCCGATTTCTTCTTTCAGCTACCCCATTCTGCTGAGGGGTCCTGGCTGCAGAAGTCTCATGAGCTATACCATGGTTAGTACAAAAGTCAGTTATAATAGAGTTTATAAACTCAGTTCCTCGATCTGATCGGATCCTGACTATGCTCTGACCCAGCTCAGTGCTCAATTGCTTGAGTAACTCTGGAAGCTTGACCTGAGTCTCCTTTTTGTTCAGCAAGAAAATAACCCATGTATACCTGGAATAATCATCAACAACAACAAGGGTATATTTCTTACCATTTATGCTGACAGGAGTAACTGGACCAAAGAGATCCATGTGCAGGAGCTGAAGCACTCTGTCAGTTGAGAAGGCTTCTTTCACTTTGAATGAAGCTTTGGTTTGCTTGCCTTCCTGACATGCTCCGCACACGTGGTCTTTGCTAAAAACTTCATTGGGTAGACCATCTACAAGTGAGAGTCTAGAAATTTTGTTAATAATCTTGAAGTTTAAGTGACTCAGGCGTTTATGCCAGAGCCAACTGAGCTCAGAGGAGCTCTTAGCAACCAAACAAGTTTCAGGAGGACTGCTCTTGAAGTCAGCAAAATATACATTGCCCCTCCTGATACCTGTAATCAGAACCTGTAGTGTAGATTTGTCCTTCACAAGACACATGTTAGATGTAAATTCTACACTATATCCTCGGTCACAAAACTGACTGACCGAGAGTAAGTTATGTCTCAGTCCCTCAATATATGATACATTCAGTACACGGACAGAGCCAATAACAAGGGTTCTGAATCCTCTGGTGAAACCCTTAGAGTTATCACCAAAGGTTACCTGTGGGCCTTCCTGAGCTACATAATCCTGAAGGAGATCACGAAATCATGTCATGTGCCTGGAACATCCTGAGTCCAAGTACCAGTCCTTCATCAGATCCTCCTTCCTCTTCTTGTAGCCAGCAGCGACCTGAAAAGAATCAGGCCTCAGGTACCCATCTCGTATTGGGTCCTACTGAGTCAGCCATACCCTTCGGGATCCAGATTTGTTTAACAATTCTGATAGCATCAGAAGTGTAAACCTATCTCCCTGAAACATCTACATACACAGTCTTATTCCTTTGTGCCTGGGAAGTTGATGGTGTATGGGTGTCAGCCTGAGATTCAGAAACCCTATATTGATTCCTGGGGGTGGGCCTCCTGTTCCTTCTTGGGCTGGGTGCATTGGGCTGAGTTTGATCCCAAGAAGGAGCGGCTCGGGCCTGACCACTTGGCACTTGAGGTCTGGCCTGAGTGTTACCGGAGTCAGGTCTCCGTTGCCTTTCAGAGACCACCTGGTTTGTCCTTCTCCTTTGAGGATTAGGACGCTCCTGATGGGCTCTGTGCCCTGTCTGAGGAGTCTGGACATTAGTAGTCCTTGGCTTTGCCTGAGGCCTCCTCTGTCCTGAGTTCCTTCCGCTCTGAGCATTTCTAGGCTGGGCCTGAGAAGTGCTAGGAGCAGAGTTCTTCCCAGATTGAGGATTCCTAGGTTGAGCCTTGGAGTTCCCTTGATCTGTCTTCCTTGACTCAGGATGAGGAGCCTTGGCCTTTCCCTTAGGTTTTGGCCTTGGTTCCTCAGTCCTTTGCCTGACAGGTTCAGCAGGCATTTTCTCCTTCCCTTTGCCTTTGTCCTGACGAGCAACACTTAAGCTCTTGTCATCAGTTAGGGCAGGGACAAACTTCTTCTGAGAGTTGCTCCCTGAAGCACCTCTCTTTTTCTTGCCCTTTGGGTCTTTTGAGGCATCATAGCCTAACCTAGCTTTAGCACCATCAGTCAGCTGAGAGAAACTTGTTAACTCATCAACCACTTGGGTGGATGTGTATAACTTCTTCAGCTTAACCTCAAGATGCCCATTTGTTTCTTTCAGGGCCTCAATTGCAGTGGTGAACTGAAGCACCAACTCTTCATGAGCTTTCTCTTTTGAGATCAGCTCAAGATCCCAAGCGGTTTGCTCAGCACAAAGACAAGCTTGCCACTCAGTTTCGAACATCACTCTAAGAGCAATTCGCTCAATCATCAGTTGTTCTTGAGCAAGGAACATATCAGTATCACGAGTCTCAATCAGCGAGCTGATTACACCTTTCAGTCTTTCTACCTCCAGTGGAGCTTCATCATGCTTGTTCCGAGCATGAAGCAGCTCTTCCTGAAGATGTACTAATCTGAGGGCTTCCTCAGTATCTCTTACTCTGAGAGACTCAGTTAGCCGATCGTTCTCTCCACTCAGTTGCGCATTCACATCCACTGTGTGAGTATGAGTCTCCTGCAGCCTTGAGAAGTCAACCATCAATTGCTCTAGGGCGAGCTGAAGGTCGAGTTCTCCTGCTGAACCTGAGCTAAGCTCAGGTGCGTGATCAGGAGAAGAGGCAGAAGAACATACCTCATCATCTGCCATCAGGCAGAGGTCATCATACTCCTCATCGGAGAAGAGTTCAGGGGATCGGCGTCCTGGGCCATCTGAATCTGAGGAATCCTCAGCAAGCAATGCTCTCCGGTCTGATGCCCTGAGCTCTCTCTTGGCTCTCCGATCCTCTCATTCGCGAGCACTGAGCTCCGTACAATCATACATATAATGTCCGATTTTCTTGCAGTGGTAGCACTGATCTACATCAGAAGCAAACTTTTTGTCAGTGTACCTTTTATCTAATGACTCCCTCCTGCTCCCTGATGATCGTTCAGGTTTGGAGCTGGATCTTCTGGGCTCATCATCTCTCCTCTTCTCATCTCTTCGTCGTTCAGGCTCATTGTGATCCCTCCTGGAATCTGAACCCCTCCTTTCTTCTCTTCGGGGACTCGATCTCCTGGGGCTGGAGTACCTGCGATCACGGCTGTCAGTATAAAATTTCTTATACCTTCCGAATCGAGAGTTCAGTTTCTCAAAATGCCGCGCCATCAGGCTGTACTCCAAGGCTAGCTCATCCTTGTTCATGTCCTTCAGAGACTTGGAGCCAGATCCAGCCTCAGGCTCAAGAGTAGATTTAAGAGCCACGCTCTTTTCTTTTTCAGGAGTCTTCTCCTCACTAACTTCCTCACTGACAACACCCTTCTTCTTCCTCTTATCGAGGTCGAATTCCAGAGCCTTTAACTCTGAGAATAGGTGAGAGTGAGTAATGTCGGTAAGGTCCTGAGTGTTCTTCAGTAAGATCACTCCTGTGTCCCATCTTTCAGGGAGACAGTTCAGGATTTTAGAAGACACCTCCCTCTTGGGAAACTCCTTCCCAAGGGTTGCTAGCTCGTTCATCATCTTAATGAACCGAGCTTCCATCTGATCGATGGATTCTCCTTCTAACATCCGGAAGGCTTCAAACTTCCTAATTGCAAGATCTCTCTTGTTCTCTTTGATCTTTTCTGATCCCTCACTCATCTCTCTCAGAGCATCCCAGATCTCCTTTGCAGTCCTCAGATGCATGAGCCTGACAGAATTCTCGTAAGAAACAGTGTGGAGTATAATGTTTTTGGCAACATTATCCAGTCTGATTTGCTTAATTTGATCAGAATTAAGCGCGGACCTCTCCACTTCTTCATCTCCGGTGGCTGGAACAGGAACATTGCCAGCAACAGGCCAGGTCGTCTGAAGATTCCTCATAAACTTGATCGGACCCTGCTCAATCACCAGATGCATCTGATCATGGATGGAATAGAGATGTGCGAGTACCCTAAATTTCCAATAGTCATAATTGTCAATAGAGAATTCAGGAAGATTGCCTTCGAGGTGCTTAGAACCGGATGCCATGATATGCAGTTTTCAGAAACGAGATCTATTCAGTAGACCACCAAAAGTTTCTCCTCAGAAACTATTGGTAAACAAAGTCAGTGGCCTTTTGAACCACTGCTCTGATACCACTTGTTGGTCCCGAAACGAGTACAATCAGTGTATGGGGGGGAATACACTGATGTCAGATTTTTCTGAAAGACTCAGAAAAATGCTCTGACACTCTCAGTCAGGATTTCCTGAATTACTCAATATACTGAAGGTCCACAGAGACAGCAGGGACAGTTCAGTAACGAGTCAGATAAGCTGAGTGCAAGGATGAAAATATTGCTATCACAAGTAATATCGCAACCTTAAATTTACGGAAATATCGATGGATATATCGATATCGCATATCGATATCGCAAAAAAAATAGAAAAATAACGGAAACTTTATTAAAATTTTGGAAATTTAATATGAAATTTTAGGGATTATTATAGCATGTTATTATGCATATGTTTCATTTAAGATCACAAAAAATTGACATGTTTAAAGCAAATAAATAGATAATGGACTATATAATCATTGTCTGACATTAATTAATTAATAATATAATGCATAATACAATAAAAGATGATTTGAATTACATGATATAATACATTTAGTACCAAAATGATGACCTATGGGGTTCAAATATAGAAGATGGAATCCCATCTTTGTCCAAACAATATTGGTACCAACTCATTGCATTAGAATAATTTTGCATATAGTTATGCACATGTCATTCATATGTTTCTCTATCTCTTCCAACTGTTTCACCATAGATTGGATAGTGTGCACTAACCCAATGATTTTGTTGATATGAAAATGGATGCTGAAACACATTTTGAGTATTCCAACCAAATTGTGAACTCGAATGTGTGTCAGAAGTATATGAAAGAATATACAATTTCTAAAAAAATTATCATTTGAAATTGTATAAAAATATAAAAAAAGAAAAAATTGTGATTTTTTATGTAGTGCGATATTTTGCGATATATCTGCGATATTTCCCGATTTTCAATTAATTTTGTACTACGAGTGAACCGATATCGATATCGATATCGATATTTTGCGATATTTTGCGATATATCCACGATACTTTGTAAAAAATACATTGTACCCCAATATCCATATATCATACTCAAAATTTGCGATATATCTGCGATATTTCGCGATATTTTCATCCTTGGCTGAGTGTGAGTAATGTGCTCGGAAGCTCAGTAGAGATAACAAATCTACTGACTGCTTGGAAGCGAGTCAGTTGGACAACTATCTCAGTGAGCTAGAGTACGTGCGGAAAGTGAGCCCTTAGATTCTACTCGTTTTAGTTTCTGAAAACATTTTCTCTGAACTTGCTTAGTAGACGGGTGATTAAGGCTGAGTGCACCGTATTAAGATTCAGGATGATTGATTCAGTCCTGAGGATAAAACAATGCAGAATGTTCAGTTTATTATGATGACAGTTATGATCCTGAACAAAACAGTAAATCAGCACACAAGGGTCTTTTTAACATGGTTCGGAGATAACCAACTCCTACGTCCACGGCCTGATTTAACAGGAAGCTATCCTCAAAACCCTGAGGATAGGTGCTTGGTTTTACGTGCCAAGGGACACGAGTAGCCAACTTCCTCTCTTAGGAACTGACCCCTGGGCGTTTTACAAGTCCCAGTCCTTCTAACCAACCAATCTCACACCCTGAGTGGTTTGGTATTCTGGTTTCCAACTGAGATAGCTCTAGCAATACAAAGCAATGCTAAATATTAGAGTTATCGATCTAAGCAAATACAGAGTGAATCCTACTACAACACTAGGGAAATTTAATTGCAGAGTGTTGCTTATAGTATGCTTTGAGAGCTTGGATTCTTGAGAGTTTTCTCTTGGAAATTTCCCGTTAACCTTGAATAGGTGCAAGGTTCTCCATATTTATAGGCAAGATTCAAAATAGATCCGTTGGAGGAGATCTAATCAAATCTTTCCTATTTTGGGGTGGTTGCAGGCTAGAAATACTGTTTGACCTAACCGCCATGCTTATTCTGGCAAGTCTGTCCCATCGCCTGCAACTTTGAGACGCATTAAATACCGCATTAAATGCTGCGCAGACTCCGTACATACGTGTCGAAAGATCATTGGCTCTCCGTTCTAACGGCTAGTTGACTTTCAAACATTTGTCCTTCCTTGTGCATTCAATACTCTGAGTCTCTTGTTAATAACTCTGTCTGAATGTTTGTCTTCATTGGAGTCTTACTGACATTCTCTTTGTCTCTTGTCCCATAGCATAAATAACCTTTTTGCCTTGGACTTACATGGTTCAGGTGATCTGAACTACTGTCCGAGTCAGGTCTTATGTGTCTTCAGCACAGCCTGATAGATTATTCAGCCCAGTATGTGTAACCTTTTTGCTTTGGACTTACATGATTCAGGTAAACTGAACCAAGGCCTAAGTCACGTCTTAAGTGCATTCAGCACAGCCTGATAGATTACATTTACTCTTCACTGACTAAGATCTGTCCTGAGTATGCTTAGTGTACTCAGTAGAAACATCAGCCAATGGTACTTCAGGATTTACTTCAGGACGGATCATCAGGCTTCGATCTTCAGCTTTAGACTCAGGCAATCTTCAGCAAGACTGACTGACTCCTTCAGGATGGATTATACTTCAGACTTCAGTAAATTGGGTCGACTCCAATATTCTTCAGTCTTCAGCAAGTTCCTTCTGTACTGAATTTCTTACCTAACTATCCTGAACTATTTTATCCTGAACAGCTGTACTTAGGCAGATTCATCAGGGGTTTTGGGATCTAATCAAAATACTCAGATTGTCCCAACACCCACTTATACTCAAAGCAGATTGGCAACACACTTGACTCCCATTCCTTCCACATGTCTCTCGAATGTCGACAGAGGCAGACCCTTTGTGAAAGGGTCAGCTAGGTTGTCTTCTGTTGCGATCTTTGCCACTTCTATGTCTCCTCTCTTAACGATTTCTCGTATAAGATGGTACTTCCTTTCAATGTGTTTGTTGGCTTTGTGGGCTCTTGGTTCCCTTGAATTTGCAACTGCTCCGGCATTGTCACAATAGACTGTGATGATGTCGGGCAAATCTGGAACTACATCCAAGTCCACTAAGAAGTTCTTGAGCCATACCGCCTCTTTCGTTGCTTCACAAGCAGCTACATATTCGGCTTCCATGGTAGAATCAGCGATGCATTTCTGCTTAACGCTTCTCGATGTCATGGCTGCACCTCCCAGACAGAACACACTACCCGAGGTAGACTTTCTGGAATCTAAGTCTGATTGGAAATCCGAGGCCGTGTAACTGACGGCTATCTGACTGATAAACCAACATTCTATCTCGAGTTCGCTTGAGATATTTCAGAATGTTTTTAACAGCAGTCCAATGCTCTTTCCCGGGGTTACTTTGATATCGTGCTAGATGAGCGTACATGAGGCTTCCAACTGATGTCCGGGCTCGTACATAGCATAGCATACATGAGGCTTCCAACTGCCGAAGCATATGGGATGCCTTTCATGCAATCTATCTCGTCTTGTGTCTTCGGACACATCTCTTTCGATAGATGAATTCCATATCTAAAAGGTACAAAACCTTTCTTGGAATTCTGCATGCTAAACTGTTTCAAAACAGTGTCTATGTATGAAGCTTGTGATAAGCCGATCAATCTTTTCTTGCGATCTCGAGTAATCTTGATCCCTAAGACATGACCGGCTTCCCCTAAGTCCTTCATATTAAACTGATTTGACAACCATACCCTCACGTCTGACAACACCGCCACATTGTTTCCAATGAGCAAAATGTCGTCTACGTATAGTATCAAGAATACCACGGCAGTTCCGACACATTCTTGTACACACAACTCTCAAATTCATTTTGATCAAAACCGTAAGATTTTATTACTTGATCAAAACATTGATTCCAAGCTCGTGATGCTTGCTTAAGTCCGTAGATAGACCTTTTAAGCTTGCATACAAGGTGCTCTTGGCTTTTTTCAATAAAGCCTTCGGGTTGGAGCATATAGATTTCTTCTTCAAGACTTCCATTTAGGAAAGCTGTCTTGACATCCATTTGTCAGATCTCAAAATCAAGATGTGCAGCTATCGCCAAGAGAATACGGATAGACTTGAGCATGGCTACCGGCGAAAAGGTTTCCTCATAATCGATCCCTTCTTTCTGAGTATATCCTTTCGCCACAAGTCTAACTTTGAAGGTCTCAACCTTCCCGTCCAATCCTCTTTTTCTCTTGTAGACCCACTTACATCCAATGGGTTTTACCCCATTTGGTGGCTCAACAAGCTCCCACACCTCATTTTTATCCATAGAACCCATTTCGGCTTCCATTGCGGTTTGCCAAGAATCTGCATCCTTGTCTTGGAGTGCTTCGTCGTATGTCCATGGGTCTAATTCATCTTCTCCGGGGACCAAGTCAGAAGACTCTCCCATGAACATGAATCTCTCGGGTTGTCTCACAACCCTCCCACTACGACGAGGCTCCGGTTGTGTTGGTGTGTCGCGTGGTACATCAACTTGTACCCTTGGTATAGGATTAGGCCCTCTTATTTCATCTAAGGTAATCTCACTTTTGGGCTTTCTATTATTCACATAGTCTTCTTCCAAGAACTTAGAATGCGTACTAATTACGATTCTTTGGTCCTTGGGACTATAAAACATACCCCCTTTCGTTCCTCTAGGGTATCCTACAAACAGCCTCAATTCCGAACGTGGATCCAATTTTCTGGCTTCCTTGTCCAACACATATGCCGGACACCCCCAAATCCATATGTGTCTCAAACTAGGCTTACGCCCGGTCCACAAATTCTGTGGGAGTTTTAGGAACCGATTTGGATGGCACCAAGTTTAGAATGTGAGCCGTTGTTTCCAAGGCATAGCCCCAAAACGACTTGGGTAACTCCGAATAACTCATCATGGATCTGATCATTTCTAAAAGAGTTCTATTTCTTCGTTCCGCAACCCCATTTTGTTGAGGGGTACCGGGTGCAGTCAATTGGGATACAATCCCTTCACTTGACAAGTAGGTCAAAAATTCATTGCTGAGGTATTCGCCCCCACGATCCGATCGTAGGAACTTGATACTATTTCCCCTATGTTTCTCGGCCTCGGCTTTGAACTCTTTGAATTTATCAAAGGTTTCTGATTTGCGCCGCATAAGGTAAACGTACCCATATCTTGAGTAATCATCCGTAAAAGTTACGAAATACTCAAAACCTCCTCTAGCTTGAACCGACATTGGCCCACATACGTCAGTGTGAACAATTTCTAACACTTCATTAGCTCTATTCCCCTTGGCCCCGAAGGCCCTCTTGGTCATTTTCCCCTCTAAACAAGATTCACATGTTGGAAACGGCTCAACATGGAGAGACTCCAACGAGTCGTCCGCCACCAACCTTTGAATTCTCTTTAGATTAATATGACCAAGTCTTAGATGCCATAGAAGTGTTTCGTTCACGATTGAAGAAAAATTTCTTTTCTTAGAAACAATCGATGTGTTATAAGAAGCATTTTGTGTGTGGTGTGCACTTTTAATAGTATAAAGATTATTCACTAATGTTCCTGAACAGATGAACTCATCGTTTTGAAAAATAACAACCATATTATTAAAAGAAACTGAGTATCCATCAACGTACAATTTAGAAACCGAAATTAAATTCTTCCTAAAACTGGGAACATAAAGAACATCCTTTAATACTAAAACTCTATCTTCAAAAAATAGGTGCACGTCTCCCACTGCGACAGCCGCTACCCTCGTAGCATCGCCCAATGTGATGAGGATCTCATTCGCACTAAGTTGCGGGGTTTTCCGGAACCCCTGTAAAGTGAAACATACATGATCAGTGGCTCCCGTATCCACTACCCACGAATGGGAAGCATACGCCGCTAAACAAGTTTTAACAACAAGTGCATGAGAATTACCTTTCTTCCCGGCCTTCTTTGGCTTGGGACAGGCCATCCTCCAATGTCCTTTCTCACAACAGTTGAAACACTTCCCTTTGGTAGCTTTCTTGACCCCTCCCTCATTAGTCACCTTACCCTTAGCTTGGTTCGGGCCTTTGGTCTTCTTCTTCTTCTTCCCACCTTTCTGTGCGGAAGAAGTCGGACCGCTTGCCACCAAGACTTGAGTTTGGTGTCCCATGAGTGTCTCCGCCAATACCAAAGCTTGCAAGAGTTGTGCCAACGTGAACTCTTGATTATTCATCATATAGTTCAACTGGAACTGCTCAAAGCTTTTCGGTAGAGAATGGAGAACGAAATCAACTTGTGTTTCCGCATCATATTCCGCTCCAAGCACCTCTAACTTATTGAGGTAGCCCATCATCTTGAGAATGTGTTCCCTTACGGGCGTTCCCTCCACCATGTTCAGCGACAACATATCTCGCATGGTGATTTATCTAGCCGTACGATTCTGATGAGCGAACATTTCCTTAAGGTTTAGCATCATATCAGAAGCGGATTCCATGTCTTGGTGTTGGTGTTGCAACACATCTGACATTGAAGCCAAGATGGTACACCTAGCCATTTCATCGGATTTCATCCACTCCCTATGATATTCCCTTTCGGCAACATCCGCATCATCTGTAGGCGCAGGGGGCTTTGGGGTGTCAAGAACACATTTGTGTTGTTGTGCGGTTAGGACAATAAATAAGTGACGTTTCCAATCAACATAGTTTTCACCTTCCAATTTGTTATCTTTAAGTATCGTAAACAGTGGATTAAAAGGAGACGACATGCTGAACTGAAATAAAACATACATTGCATCAATACATACATCGATTCGCAAAGATTATCACAAAATTTCGATTATGCTTTGTATAAAATCTCAAAAAAAAAATACATAGCATAAATCGGCCGACATCTTAAAACAGTTCACATAAGCCACGATGAGTGTGGACGTTTATGCAAACACATTTAAACAAGTTACAAACAAGAACAGTTACAAACTTTTAATTTCAAAAATTAATAGTCGGCTCCCACTTGACCATATAAAATCGATAGGGACTCCGATGGGGAGTAATAAAATGTCAATTTTATACCTAAGTATAAACCATGATTAAATACATGATTATCACTTCGTTTTGAGCAAGCCACTCGATGGGAGGGTCAATACCTCCACTAATAATAATCCACAATCATCCTTTTGAGAATTCGTTCATGTAAACTTGTCTTTTGGCCTATCCGATAGGGAGAAAGGCGCTTGCCAATGCGTAGCCAAAAGACTTCACAAGCAAATAAATCATGGAGGCCAAATAATTCAATTTTATTATCTAGAATAAAATATCGAATTATATTTAAAACATACTTAGTAATTTTCGGAGTTGAGATTTTTCATCACGATATTCATGCAATCAAAATATTTAATCAAATTAAATAAATAAAGCATGCATCAAAATAAATTAAAGAAATTGGCACGTTATATCCAATTGTCATGGTTTAATTTCTCGTTTTGATTACGAGATATAGTAATCATCTTTCGTCTTCAAGCTTTATCGTCCGTCTCGATTAAGCTCCCACTCGACCGCAACAAAATTTCACCAACTTTGTCTCCGGGCCTTAAAATCTCTGTTCTTCGTCTTCGATATCGGTTACAAATTATTTATAAATATAAATAAACCTATCGTCTAGACTAGTCTATTACAAAAAAAACATCCTATTCTACCCGTGGATTTTCTCACGGGAAAAACGATCCGAATGAATCGGATTTTAAAACCGCATCATCATACATGCATGCATAAAGAAATATTAAATACCATGACAATTGGATACCTGCAAAAAAGATCTAGTAATCCTACTATCCAATTTTCAAATTTAATATTAAAACACTTAAATTACAATTTAATGTATAGAGCCCGAAATCGGCTCTAATACCAGTTGTTGGGGAAATTAAATGCGGATCTATTCGGGATTTACGCTAAATACAAATTTAAGCCTACAATTAATATCATGATTTAACATAATTAAATCAAATAATTGTATACCCAACAACAGGCTTTGCATGCAAAACATATGAACAAATAATATCACGTAAAGCCCTAAACATGCGGAACTAAGGGATTTAGTGAATTATACCTCCTGGAGAAAAGGCAGTTTCTGAAACAAAAGGCGTCCTTTGTTTCCTTGGTGAAAGGCACTTTCTGAGACAAAAGGCGTCCTACTTAAATGTTTTTCTTGATTAACCCAAAAGCCTTCTCAAGTATTCCCTTGTCCTTATTCGTACACCCGGTGGGAGGCCACACGAATAATCACAACACAAGAAAAAAAAATTGTTGCCCAGAAGAAGCTGCAATTTTTGAAAATTGCTTCCTTATGATAATGTCATATGAAGTCTTGTATCATCTCATATTTATAGTGAGAATACAAGATCTTGAATATCTAATATTTCAAATCTTGATTATCATGAATAT
>JAPKLY010002895.1:4716-21647 GCA_026898435.1 Prunella vulgaris | reverse complement strand
CACATTTGCAGTAACACACATTTACTCTAATTGTAACATACATTTGCTGTAACACACATTTACTCTAATTGTAACACACATTTACTCTAAATGTAACACACATTTGCAGTAACACAATTTTACTCCAATTGTAACATAAATTTGCAGTAATACATATTTACTCTAATTGTAACACATATTTGTTCCTCAATTTGTGTTATTATATGAGCATATATGTGTTACTATAGGATAAAATGTATTTTTATTAGAAATAAATATGTGTTACACATACAATGTAACATATACATGTGTTACATTGCATGAAAAATATTTACTTCTACAAAAATAAATGAATATGTATAGAAAACAGCATTTAATCTGGTTGTAACACATGTTTTGCCTTAAAGTAACATGCATTTGCCCCAACTGTAACATACCTGGGAGCGAAAATCACAAGCTGCGCGAATTTTGGAAAAAAATACTCAAATTCGACCAGACCCGATTTAGACCCGCGAATTTTCAAAAATGGATATTTCTACGGATCTTAGATCCGTAGAAATTTGTATATAAGTGTTTGTCATTTTTAAATTAAATGCAAAAATAGCAAAATACAGGGATTAATACCATAAATTTTTTACCTTTTCGTTTTAGTCTCATAATTATTTACTTTTTCAACTTAATCATCAAGCGGCCCAGAAGCCTGTGACAGATGGACGGCCAGGATCAGTAGAAGCCACCGTGGTCGGAAGGCCAAAGACAAACTTCTGATCATCATCAACGGTCAACCGAGTAGACCCAAAGGCACTCCGAGCAAGATCGCATGATCGCATTACGTCACCGCAACTGCCTACTTGGATGAATGACGCCACCAACACATGGGAGATCATGCACGATCAGATGAGTGACACGGTCCTCGTGAGGAAAGAACAAAGTAGTCTGAGCTTAAATTCCTTTGGGCGAGGACGACCAAGCACCGAGCAGGCGTTGGCTCAAGCAGAGGTCCACCTCAGGAGATCTCGGAAAGGAATCCAATTAACCTACGCATGCCCTAGGGACTTGACAGATGTACTATTCAGTTGGGGAATCAACCATCATGGTGTCTTCCCATTGATATAGTATAGGAGACAACGGCGACACTGGACATCCACCTTGCGGAGCACTTTCCCGGCCTACCAGTAGCATGGGGAACCGCTTATGCGTGGCTCAAGCCTACCACGATGTCCCCCATAACATATATACCAGTACTTTAGAAGCTGGAAAGTGTTGGAAAAATTAGCAGAAGAGTTTCACTCTCTCTCTATTTACACACATTGTATCGCATATAGATACGCAATTACATACACACAGAGACACACAATTCCTCACCAGAATTCTGTCATGCGCCCCCATTGTAATCTGTAACAGCTTCATTAGCTACAACATCCACTTAAAGTCATAGTCTTTGCAATATAAAGGCTAGACAAATCTTAGTGTCTTTATCATATTATACAGTGTTAATCCTGCTTGATATATTGTTGTCTATTTAACAACATCACCATACTTGTTACAGGAGCAACATAGTGCAAATACTAACAATGAAGATGTGAAATTTGGGATTTGGGAGGACTTTTAATTTTTAAATTCTATTTCTAACTTAATAGTAATTTAATATTAGGGAAGATAGAGTTTTTTTGTCCCTTAACTTTTTCTTTTTATTTTGTGTTTAGTCCTATTATGTTTGGGCTTTTGTTTTTCGTCCTATAAATTTTAAGAAAATGAGTTTTTAGTCCTACAACTGGGAATTAAAGGTTACCCAACCGGTAATGATGATGTGACACGATTTGTATATAATTTCAAATTGAGTCATTTTTTTAAATACATCAAAAAATGTTAGTGAAATATCTATAAAAGTTGGACTTATATACAATTAAATGCATACAAATGAACACAATTAAAATTTATTGTAGTGTAAAATATACTCCCTCCGTCCTGTAGGAATTTGCACCCTATGGGACGGCACATTTTTTAAGGAAAATGTGTTTTATATATAAAGTAGTGACATATGGGTAAATATTTGTGAGTGTGCATGTAAATCAATATTTCTTTTTTTAGTAGTGTGAAAATTTGTGTGGGACGTCCAAATAAGGAAAATGTGCAAATTCTTGTGGGATAGAGAAAATTTAAAAAAAAATAGTGAAATATCTATATAAATGAAATAGAAACAAAAATGAATTAATTTGATAAATTTAAAAAAAGAACATCACTCAATTCAGATTTATATACAATTAAATACATAAAAAACTAGCAAATTAATTTTTTAGTAGTGTAAAATATTAAATTTATAGAATTAAATAAAATTATTTAAATATATATATAAATAAATTAGAAACAAAAATGAATTAATTCGATGAATTAAAAATATATGACTCAATTAATTTGGAGTTATATACAATTAAATAAATAAAAATTAGGAAAAAAATTGTGTCACACCATCATTAACGGTTAGGTAACCTTCAACTCCCGGTTGTAGGACTAAAAACTCATTCTTTTTAACTTATAGGAAGAAAAACAAAAATCCAAATATATATACTAGGAACAAAAATAAAATAAAATAAAAAATTAAAGGATCTATTTTCCCTAATAATTAATAATGATGGAAGTTAATAATTAATAAGCATGTTAATATCTGAGTAAATTTGTTAGGTTATTAATTACATTAACCTTTTTCAACTTAATATAATTAAATTAATAAATAAAAATCTGTTACCCATTTAACATCTGATCAAAACTATAATACTCAGGCAGGACATAAACTTTTTATTAGCAAATGAAGGCCATATAATGGGCCTTAATTTGCGGGAAAATAAATTTACGATCAAAATTTAAAAGCTTACATTTACAAATAAAAGAAAAAATTGTTATATAACCACACACAATTATAGTGATCAATCGATCCTCAACCTCAATTAATCAAGGAACATATATCACCTCCCAAATCAGAAGCATGCAATTTAGAGTAGTCAAAATTTCCAACCATGGTACTTGTTGCATGCACCGAAAGTACAACACCGTATAGCTAGGCTACTCTCTCGTACATTTTTGCAAAGCTATAAAAGTTGACAAAAACCATCAAAAACGCCGCAGGCTTCCCACCAAAGCCTAAGGTGGCCAACCAAACTCCCACAAAAACAATCATCAAGTTGATCATGAATTGGCCATGGTGCCTCTGCCCTTCAACAAGCTCTTCAGCCCTCGCCAGCGCCTCCTCCACGACGGAGACGACAAGGGACAACGACGGAGCAACGTCGTTGTCGTAGAGAATATTGAAAGCGAACACCAAAACCCCGAGGGCAACCGCGGTGGCGATAGTGATGGGATTGGGGTAAAAGATTGTAACGTGCAAAGAAAGTTGGCCAGCCCACAATTGATTGCATTGTTCTCTTGGAGGATGTACGGTACTGTCCGATCGAAAACATTTCTTTTGGCGGATGTTTTAGTTCGGGAGTAGAGGTCAGCTGGCGTCGTATACGTACTAGGATCGTCGCAATGCACGATATATATGTTGGAGGTTGATGATGACTTCGAATACGATGAGTAATAAGATGATTGGGAGTGGGAGGTGTGATGATGATGATGAAGAAGAATCGGAATCTAGGGTTTGCATGAACAACGTTGTTGTGGTGTAGCAGTAGAGGAGGAAAGTATAGGAGTAGGGTGACTGGGGCCATGAGCTTTCCATTTTTGGAAAGAATTAGATCGGGGATTCTTTGAAGATATATGCTCAAGAAACCAAAGATTTGGGAGAGGTGGGCCATGGTTTCAGTTCAGAGAAATGAAATTGAGTTATATATAGTGTGATATGATTAGGGGGAAAATGGAAGAGAGAGAGAGAAATTTAAATAATTTGGAAATTTTGGTACTTTGTTGCGCGGAATGTTTCTTCAATGGAAAAGTCTTTGCATTTATACCAGGCGTGTTTTTCCTTGCTTTTATTTAAGGAATTTTCCTTCTTTGAAAGAGTAAGTCACTCACCCATCTAGGTTGGTTTAGAGTTTGAATAATAAATCCTTTTATTAGATTTAATAATATTTAATTCTAAAATTAATTTTTTATTAAATTTAATCCCAATTTCTTTGCCAATATTCAAATTTGACCCAAATCGATATTAAAAAAAAAAATGAAAGAACATTGTTTTAAAGTTCAAATTTGGTGATTTTCAATATGCATGAATGCTATTATGCTAATGTGGCATTCATGTGTGTTAATTATATTTGATTTTTTTTTTATAATATTACTATGCATCATATTTTTTTAAAATATCCTAAAGAAAAAGAAAAAAATTAAATATAATTACCACATATGGACGCCACATTAACACAATCATCAATTTCGATTTAAAAAAAATGTATTTTATCCATTTTTACTATCAATTTGGGATCAAAATTTGAATCTTATAAGAGATTTTTGAAACTAAGTTTAATAAAAAATTATATAATTTTAAAACTAAATCTATTTTCCCAACAAATTATTAAACTAATCAGTAAAGGATATAAGCCTCTTTCTCTATGTATACCATATTACAACTCTCTCTCTCTCTCTCTCTGTATAAATTGGACTTATAATTAAGCCACATCCCTCTTGCGATAGCAGTCAACGTCAATGATTTTTTATTTGTAAGCACTAAGCAGACACTAATTCCCACAGCAAGTCGCTGTCCTAATTATCTACTCTCTCCGTCCCACTACAAGTTGTTCGTTGATTTTTGACACACAAATTAAAGTAAAAATGAAAAAATATAAGTGATGTGATGAAAAAAGTGAAAAAATATAAATAGTGTGATGGAAAAAAGTGAAAAGTAATGGAAATAATGTAAAAAATATTAAAAATAATAATTAAAAAGTGAATAGTAATTTCCAAAAAAGGTAAAAAAATAAATGAGCAAAATATAGTGGGACAGATGAAAATGACAACATGAGCAACTTATAGTGGGACTGAGGGAGTATTTCATATCAAATTTGGATTTCTTCCATATGTATTACTCCTTCTAGTAGGAATTTACACCCTACCAATAATATATTTTTTAATTTTTTTTAAAAATATTTTATATATAATAGTAGTATAAGGGTAAATATGTTTATAAGTTTATGAGTGTGCACATAAATTAATATTTTTTTTAATAGTGTGCATATTTATGTGAGACGTTCAAATAAAAAAAAAGTGTAAAATTCCTGGAACTGGAGAGTATTTCTTTTAGAAATCTTCAACTGAAAAGCTTTGTAAATTTACACACAAAAAGTTAAAATAAGGCATATTTCTTTTACTAAAGTGATCCAAGTTTTATTTCACCCTTTATCGCCGATGTATAAAAAAATATCAAATTATTTTCATTCTTGAATTTAGATGATAAAAAACACTTCAATGTGTGGGATATTGCAAATGAGACTTACATTTTAGTCTAAGCATCAGTCTCTATTAATTACCTCTCATTTTCTCACGGTTGATCTAGAATAGCATTTTTCTCTTCTTGCTTGCTCGAGAAATTTGAAAATTAATTTATTGTACTGCAGTAATTATTGATTGTAAAAAAAATTTTTTTTTAAAAAAAAAGCATCCACCTCATGAGTAGGGATGACAATTGAACGAGTTTGAGATGAGTTTAGTCTGTCTCAGAATCCGCTCTGCTAGAATTTTTTTGAATTCGGAACTCGTCTTGCCTCCATTTTGACTTGGACCCTCCTCGAGAACCCCCAGATTTTTACCCGCCACGACTCATATGTGATTTTTCTTTCTTTCTAAATTTTCATTGCACATATCATGTACATTACATAAAATATTTTATTTTTTAAATATAACATCAATATGAAATTGAATTACTTAACTAACAATAAATATACAAAATAATGTATTGCAAATTCCAATATATTAAATTCAAATGTTTAATATTATACATATATTAGAATTCAACATAACAACTAAATAATTTATTTAAAAATTAATTTATCAAACCCTATTAATGATATACTTAATATTATATATAATATACACACATATATTAAAAGTATGCAGGGTGGGTCCGAAACAAGTCCGCCTAATATTAGAACTCGTGCAAATTCAAATTCGGTAAAATTTTGATCAAAAGGGTTCAAACCCGCTCAAAGATCCATTTGATCGAATTTTTACATGGCTCCTACGCGACTGATTCATGGCACATCCAAATTTAAAACCATCTCATTGTTATCCCTGCTCAAGAGCCAGTCCAATTGAAAAGACTTTTTTCCTTTAAAAAGTTAACATATCCCCTTATCATCTATTTTCGAATCTCGCGTATCCTACGTGGCTTCATACAACACTTTCTACGCATCTTTCTAATTTTCTCATAAAATTATTATTTTTTAGATAAAATATAAATAACTGTTGTCGGTTATCCATCCTCTTTTTAATTCACTAACTTCTCCATCTATTTTATCCCTCTATATTTTTTAAAATACTAACCACCATCCATAGATCTCGATAAATTCCACCCATTACATATTTAAAGTAAAAAAATTAAATTCCAAATTAATTTTAAATTAATTTTAAATTAACATATAGTTTTTTCTATTAAATTAACATATAGTTTTTTCTAATTCCGCATATTTGCGGGGTTATGTACTAGTTTGAAATATATTAGGGACCATTCAATCATTACATGAGTTTGATTAAAAGACGTATGACAAAAACAAATTAAAAAACGGGCCTAAATTAATAGTTCGATTTTGAAAAGAATAAAACCAAGATTCATATTTAAACATGTTACAAATCGAAGAACTTGGAATCATCTTAACCATCATTCTTTTGCACAACTGCTGCCTGTAAACCCTCAACTTCTACACACAAATTGCCGTAAAGTTCTCCTTCGTCACTGAAGGATAGATCTTTACTCGACTTCCTCAAGAATGTCAATGGTATTGCAGGTAGATGTTTGATTCATCTATTTCACTTTGTTTACACGAAACACATTATTTTATTTCCTCAAGAAAGTCGATACGCATCTCCCCTCCTACAATTTGCAATACTTTGTCCACCCTATAAATGTAAATTACTATTCAGAACAAGATTAAAACAAATGTAAAAGGAAAAAGAACCTGACTCCGAATATCACAAATAGTGATCATACAAGAAAATGAGATTAGTAACTACACATATTAGCAATATATAAAGCTATAAAAAACATACTGAACTTATTCTATTTCTAATAACTTATTAATCATAATTAAATATTAAGTTAATAATATAAGTTAATAATTAATAAGCCTATTAATATTTCGTAAATTTGTTAGGTTATTAATAACATTATCCTTTTTTAATTAAATATAATAAAATATATAAATAAATTTTTTAAAAAATAAACATGCAAACAGGTCAGTCCGGCGGGTTAGCCCATTTAGATAGCGGGCTAATCAGTCCGAGTAAAACCCTCAGTTTTAAACATGACTCAGGTTATATGCACCCACCAGAGTTTGAAGTACACACACTAATTAAATACACTCATCTAAAATTGAGTACACCCATATGAAAATTCCATAAGTTACCCTCCCTCTCAACATCAAACTCACTCCTATTCTGGTACTTGAATTGAGGTGAGTGCTTACGAAACATTTTCGGCGTGGATTTGGACTGAGGAAGAGCTTCAGTCGACGAAAGAACAGAGGCGGTCATGGCGGGGTTTTGCAGCGGTGGCTTCAATGGTGTGGCAACTTTGCTTCCGGCGGCAATCAATGGTTTACGGGGTTGGGCGTAAAAAAACAGAGGTGTGTTGTGGGTTTCAGTGATGGCGCAAATTCCGTCGACTTTGGCTTCTTCAGTCGATGAAGCTTGTGAGCAGGGGCAGTGGCTGAGCAAGAGGCGACGGTGGGCAGGGAATCCATAGACTCCGGCGATGGTAAGAAATTGGGCTTTGGCGTGGAAGTCGGAAATTGGGTGTGTGATTATGAGATTTCCATGGCAGAGCTTGTCTGTCTTGCCCTCCTTCGATTTGGAATCGTAACTGCCGATTGAAGCCGAATGCCAGAGATAAAAAAGAGCTACTCAACCGCCGTGATTAGAACCCTCTCCAGCCATCACTGGATCGTCGGCGGAGGCCGCCAAGTCGAGTCCCCATTTGTGAATTGGTCGGATGCACCCCCAACTGCCATAGGAATAGAAGAAAGACGAAGAAGAAAGACTATGGGTGTTTATTGAATTATGAGGACATATTGGTCATTATGTGTATTATTATATATTTAAATGGGTGAACTTTACATATTTATGGGCCCTGGGCCTTTGTATGTTCCAAGTTAACCCTTAAAGTTTCAAGATTAAATTATCTGTCCACGACCATTTAACATCTCAAACTATATTTCTCAAACTTGTGCAAGCAGGACATAAACTTTTTATTAGCAAATGAAGGCCATTTAATGGGCCTTACTTTGCGGGGAAAAAAATATATGGTCCTAAATTTACAAAATTTAAAAGCTTACATTTACAAATAAAAAAATTATTGTTCTTAAACACACAATTATAGCGATGTATCATTAATCCTCAACCTGAATCAAGGAACATCGCCTCCCAAATCGGAAGCAGGCAATTTAGAGTAGTCAAAAGTAGCACCATTAATGTCCTCCTCACCACGGCACCGAAAGTACAACACCGTATAGGCTACACACTCGTACATCTTTGCAAAGCTATAAAAGTTGATAAAAAACACCCAAAACGCAGGCTTCCCACCAAAGCCTAAGGCGGCCAACCAAACAAAAACGATCATCAAGTTGATGAACAAGCTGATCATGAAGCCATGGTGCCTCTGCCCTTCAACAAGCTCTTCGGCCCTCGCAAGCGCCTCCGACGTCGACGCCTCCTCCACGACGGAGACGACACTGTACAACGACGCAGCAACGTTGTCGTAGAGATAGAAAGCGAACGCCAAAACCCCGAGGGCAACCGCGGTGGCGATAGTGATGGGATTGGGGTAAAAGACATACGTGAGGGAAGCTATTGTGCAAAGAAAGTTGGCCACAATTGATTGCATTGCTCTCTTGGACGATGTGCGGTACTGTCCGAAAACATTTCTTTTGGCGGCTGTTTTAGTACGGGAGTAGAGATCAGCTGACGTCGTCGTCGTGTTCGTGTATGACGTGGCAGATATTAGGATCGTCGCAATGCACGATATTTTGGAGGTTTTGAAGAGAGCGACGCTGATGATGATTTCGAATACGATGAGTAATAAGATGATTGGGAGTGGGAGGTGTGAGGAAGAAGAATTGGAATCTAGGGTTTGCATGAAGATGAAGAAGGGGTAGCAGAAGAGGAGGAAAAGGAGGGAGGACAGGAGTAGGGAGAGAAGGGTGATTGGGGCCATGAGCTTTCCATTTTTGGAAAGAATTAGATTGAAGGATTCTTTGAAGATGCTCAAGAAACCCAACATTTGGGCCATGGTTTCAGTTCAGAGGTTGAGAAATGGAAATCGGTTACGTATAGTGCATGTGGATATGGAAGAGATCAGAGAGAGACAAATTTGAATAATTTGGAAATTTTGGTACGTTGTTGCCCGGAATGTTTCTTCAATGGAAAAGTCTTTGCATTTATTTTGCCAGACGTTTTTTTTTTTTTTTTTTCTTTCCGTGCTTTAATTTAAGACATTTTCTTCGTTGAAAGAGTAAGTCACTCACCCATCTAGATCTAGGTTGGTTTAGAGTTTAAATAATAAATCCTCTCATTAGATTTAGGATTTAATTCTAAAATTAACTTTTTTAATCCCAAATTCATATTCAAATTTGATCCAAATCGATATTAAAAAATGAAAGAACATGGTTTTAAATTCGAATTTGGTGATTTCCAATATGCATGAGTGCTAATGTGGAATTCATGTGTACTAATATATTTGATTTTTTTTTTATAGTATTACTGCACATCATTTTTTTTTTAAGAGTGAGTCTCTTGTAAACTCGTATCGTTATGTATATTGTGAGTCGTTTTTAGGGTATTAATGAGTTGTTCTTGAGTTATTTACTTAGACTTATTCTTGGGTTATTATTAGAGCCGTCAAAATGGGTTGGACTCGTTGGGCTGGCCCGCCCTGTTATAATAAAATGAGAGTTGGACCAAGCATTTATAAGCCCGTATAGAGGCGGGCCTTGACGGGCTTGCCCGTTTGGATCTCGGGTTTGCTGGGGCTAGCCAACCCGCCAGTGTATATTTATTATATATGTATATATATACACATTAATATATATATATATATATTATGATATTTTAATTAATTTTTAAATTTAAAATATTTATTATTCATTTTCTTAATGACAAAAAACTGTATGAATCCGAGTTCACCGTGAACTCGGGTTATCAATTATCACTGTCATGTGTACACACTATCACTGTTATGCATATACATTATCACTGTCAAAATATCAAGTATATTTTTATAACAGTGATACGAGTTCATGTGACCCGAGTTCACCGTGAACTCGGGTTATCAATTATCACTGTCATGCGTACACACTATCACTGTTATGCATATACATTATCACTGTCAAAATATCAAGTGTCTTTTTATAACAGTGATAGTAATTATACATAACAGTGATACGAGTTCATGTGAATTCGAGTTCACAAGAGACCTACTCTATCTTAATTCCTCCCGAACAAAATAACAAATTATCGTGCTCCTCTCACAAAAAAAAAAAAAACTAATAGCTAAGTCTTAAATCGACGTTGTCCGTAGTTAATCAGTTGTGTCCCTTCACGTAGTCCTCCAACTCTCTTCCGTAGTTAATTGTCGCTGCCAAAATTATTTTTATGATGTAATGGTTGATAAATTTTGAGAGACTTTTGTGCTAAGTTTATTTTAACATTATTGATTTATTTTGTGAACTTTATTTTATGAGATTTGTATTATATTTGACAAACTTTAGTTTATGAGATTTGTAATTGTCGTGGCGAGATTTTAGTTATACATATTTTATGTTACTATTTATTTAATAAATATAGTTGATGTATTAGTTCATAATATTTTTCAAAAAAAAAAAAATTGGGATGGTCCGCTGAAGCCCGCAGCCTGCTAATAAATGGGTTGGGTTGGAGTTTTGGCGGCCCGCCTCCCCGCCCCGCCGAAACGTTTTGAGAGCTCTAAGTATTGTAAAATGTTCTTCGAGTATTGTGAGTTATTTTTGGAATATCTACCCCAATCTTATTCCATTAAGCCATCAAAATTAAGTTATAGTTTGATGGCAACATTTACGCATTAATATAAATAATTAACAAATCATGTGCGCTTTACACAGCAATGCCTTCACATCACCTTCATCCTTAGATTGTAATAGATATATTCTTATGTGTGAAAATAGATTTGCTTCAAATCATACCATTTGTCAATGACGAACTTCAAAATCTTAAATCAAAATATGCTTACTTTTCATTTACACTTTCTGGAAACCCTTTATGCCTTTTGTAAATCATCCCATATTTTTGGCACTACTCTTTCAACAATTCTGAGTCGCCAGTCACATACCCACCGTAGGCTTATTCTAGCTTCAGTTTCATAGCTCAGGGATGTCATAACCGGCCACCGTGAAGCCGTCGTCGCTGTTGGCTTGTGAAGCTTTGAACGGATTAAAGGCGGGGGATATGTTGTAGATCTAAGCAGTTGAAATTAAAATTGAAATTAATTCAAATGCATAGGGTGCACCCATCAAGTACTCCAAAAAACAAATTAAAAAATGGGCCTAAATTAATAGTTCAATTTTGAAAAGAATAAAACCAAGATTCAGATTTAAACATGTTACAAATCGAAGAACAACTTGGTATCATCTTAACAACCATTTCTTTTGCACAACTGCTGCCTGTAAACCCTCAACTTCCACCACTTCTACACACAACTTGCCGTAAAGTTCTCCTTCGTCACTGAAGGATCAACTTCTTCAAGAATGTCAATGGTATGGCAGGTGGATGTTGATTCATCTATTTCACTTTGTTTAGACGGAACACATTATCGTATTTCACTTCATTAACCAGACGTTTCAAGAAAGTCGATACGCATCTCCCCTCCTACAATTTGCAATACTTCGTCCACCCTATAAATGGAAATTACTATTCAGAACAAGATTAAAACAAATGTAAAAGGAAAAAGAACCTGACTCCGAATAACACAAATAGTGATCATACACGAAAATGAGATTAGTAACTACACATATTAGCAATATATACAGCTATAAAAACATACTGAACTTATTAATACAAAAACAAAGCCTGCGTGCACAAGTTTGCAGCTCACTACTTTAGTGGGTTTCATTATTCAATATATAATAGAAGATCATGGTAAATCTTTCACTTTTCGAACACATTTTTAGTTTGGCAACCCCTTCCTAAACCCATTCTTGTTTGAACCAAATGCCCACGACCTGAATGTTGACCTCAGATAAACTCCAATATGAGCAATTGAGCACATAAAAAGAAATGTTTGGGAAGGTTTAAAGAGGAATTTACCTGCATTTATCTATGTTTACCTCTGCCAGCCAGGTTGTGATGTAAACCTGTAGAAGCAATAACAAACAGTTAAATCAAGATTAAACTCCCACTTTTTGACATACATATACATGAAAATTCACACTGGATAAATCTAATATGAATATATGTATTTATACATACATTCTTGAAGAATATGAGCACTACATATGCTCATTCACATAACGCGCATAAAAGTTTAACAAATATCTTCTCATTAATTACATGTACCAGATCAGTGAACTTTCTAAAGGTAATAATGTATTAACTCAGGCGCTTGCACAATAATGAAGTACCAAAGTCGTGCGCATTGCACTTACAGAAGAACTTATGCATCAGTATCCCAGCAACATGATGCTTTTGAGACAATTTTTACCGAACAATTTCACCATACAAAAACAAGAATAGAGTTGACAGCTTCAGTAAAACAATTCTATAAGGAAGTCTTGTATTCATTTATATGAAAAAAGTAGGCAAAGCCTCAATCATTCTATTTCGACAAAACAATACATGCTCTGACTACCAAGATATCGATAACAAACAAGCAGTTATTTGCTGCGAGTCTCCACATTCAACTTCAATTAGATCAAGTACCTGTAGAACATTGCTATCTTGCTGCTGTTTAGATTGTACAGTTGAAGTACTAGAGTTGCAAGTTCTAAGGCATGGCAGCAATGGTGCCTGAGTTTCTTTTGAATAGAAGCTGAATACACTCAGGTCGTTGAATTCCCCCTCATAGAACTCATCAGACCAGTGCAATCTCACGTCTTCAGCAAATATATCATCGCATAAGGAGAGCAATTCCATCAGAAGCAACCGCTGTGCAACATATTCGAGATGACAAGGTAACATACAGGTGAGACCAGAAAAAGTTCAGTAAAATCCTTCAAAGCAGTCAATCAGAGTTCTATTCACCTTCATATTTAATTCTGATATGAACATTTGAGCAATCTCCCATGCTAGTTGTTCTGGAATCATTTAAATATCTTTGATTATAATATTGACATCAGAAGAATAACCACGAGAATTCTAAAATAATTCATGATTTGAAGATAAAATTCAGAATTCAAGTTCAGTATTGTACATAAACTTGGAAAACAACATAAAATTGGGTCAATAAATAAGTAAAAAAGAAGAAATAACCATGAGCTCAACAGAGCAGTTGCAGCATACCTCAAACACAAATACTATATCGAGATGCAATTATGAACACCAAACAACTAGATAAGTTTTTTAGATTACAGACAAATTTCAACCAGCAATTAGTTGAAAAATTAAATGTCAATTCAGATAGGAACACTGAGTAATCATCTCTTTTGTCACCAAACTTAACATGACAATATTTTTCTTCTGTTTTTGACTTCTAATAGACATTTTTAACTCAAAATTGAAACAAGACCAGGGCAACTAAATGTATTAATCAAGAAGATAACAGAATCTAAATATGATCCTCTTGCCTTGATCTTTGGGATGGTTGCTTTACTTTCCTTGAAACTTCTAAATTTTAATAGCCAAGTATTGGTAAAAATAAAATGAAAGATTAAGACACTTATGAGCAGGCTGAAACTGCATATGATTGTGGAAGTTGCAAGAGTACACTTACCAAACGAAGAAATTGAACAAAATGTAAAAACAGGAATTCCACCACAGTCACCGCTATCGGTGTCATCTCCCGAGACGAAAGAAAACTGAGCAATTGGACTATTGCTTGTCCCTCTAAAATAGCATCTCATAGATTTACAAGTATTAGCCATACGTGTCACAATTCCTACCTGTAAATATGTTTCAAAACTATATATAAACACTTCCAGATGATACACAACCAATATGTCAACCAGAAGTAAGTGAAAAACTGCTCATGCAATTAAAATTAAGGTTTATGAGAAAAATAGACTGTAGCACACTCAATCAAGTAATATGACAGTGAATAATGATAATTTTGAATGCTCAATCCTAGTGTCTTGCGTCATTTTCAACATGCTGAGATGTCTTAAATCATCCAGTATTAGAAATAAATATAAGATGTATATATTATCCCCTTTGGACTCAATTTGTTACAATTAGCAGGTCTGAATCAGACATGTTAGATTAGTAACAAAATTTGGAATTGCATGAGCTGGCAGGTTGGAGAATGCAGAATAAGATCAGTGAAACAACATGTTATATTCCACTTAGTTTAATAAGGAAAAGTTCCTCTGAAAGGGTTATCAATTCACCAGTCATGAAAGACATTTCAGTTTTATAAACCTGAAGTCAGATGAAACAAGTAGCAAATTTCCCGATAGAATTTATATGTTTATCCAATAGCATTTCAAAACAGAGCAGGAAAAGGATTATATTAGATGATACAAAATCACCAGAAAAAAATATGCTTACCATGTCTTTGTAAGATGATAATAGTTTACCTCTATGAAGCTCCTGTAAAAGAAAACATGTCATATTTAGAAATATACACCTTACAAGAAAAGACAGAGAGTACTTGCAATACATTGTCACATATTAGAGAAACCTCCCTGCTAGTCAAGGAAAACGAAAAGGCAAGAGCTAGACAAAACCTGCTGCTTGACCAATTTGGCAGAAGCTTTCTTTCGAATATTAGGCATGTCATTCAACACACCAAAGTCCATTTTATCCATATACCTGAACATATTAAGGAATCAATCAAAGAAAGAGGAACTCAAAGCATTCAATTAACAACAAAAAGTAGTGACGAAGTGTGAGTTGAGTAATCAGGCAGCTACCAAATTGTCTAAACGAGAGTTACAGGGCCACAAAATAAAAGCTCTTTCCTTCTCACCCTTAGGCCACAAATACTAATGAACAACTTCAAATTAAAACCCGTGCCAAAAGCAAAGGGGCAAGAAAATGAAACCAGGAGTGTACTAAAGTATATTTGTAAACAATTAGCAAATAGTGGGTAAGATAGTAATTTATGTGAGCTCGAATAGGTTTGATTAGACTCACGAGCTTAACGAGACTAATATTACTAAGCTTGAGCTAACTACACGAGTAGCTCGAGCTCAGCCTGATAAAAATTCGAGCTGATTTTGAGTTTTTCCCAAGTCAAGCATGAGTATCTCGTGAGCTGGCTTGACTCACGTACACCCGTACTCGTGAATTTGTGTTAATTAGTCCACGTAATTTCATCAAATTACTATATATGTGGTTTACTTCTGAGAGAGGTAGGAATTGACTATGGAGGTGGCATGAGAGCGGCCACCAGAGGCGGCAGACCACCAGTCATGGCGGAGAGAATTGAGCTTTGACCATTGGTTCCTCAGGTTCCGTTGAGCATTTGGTCTCCATAGCCGCACAGCCGAGGATGGCGGCAGCACAGAGTTTTGGCTTTGTGAACGTGATTTGTGTGTAGGCGTCTGAGCCTCCATTTTTTCTCTTGTGTGATGTCCAACTGAAACCCCTAATTATCACATAGCATTATAAGGATGGCGTAAATTTGATCAATCTCAACTTTATGCTCATACTATAATACAAGTACTTCGAGAGACCAGAAAAACAGTTCTCAAGACAAAGATTGTAATTTTCCCATATACAGAATTTTGATGTGGAATTGGACAGGTTTATCATTTGATTACATCAACTTAAAACCTCTGTTGATAACATTCCAAAAAAAAAATCCAAAATCAAGACAAGACTGTAATTCTAAAAGATGGCCGGGAATTCTAAAACTATAACCCGTCCTCGACAATACCCTTTTAAACAGAGAAAAAAGAAAATAGAGAAATAAATAAAAAATGATTGCCTCTGTTACATAAATAAATACTGAATGCTTTAGTATAATTGTATTAATCAACATCTTTTAGCAATAACAAAATGACTCAAATCTACCAAAACTATACTTGTATTAATAAAACAGCCGGCAGAATCCTCAATGTACTTGATTTAACAGTGGCTGTAGAAGACAACTCATATATTAATGAAATCTACCAAAAATTCTGTCGGCAACCACAGTCACAGAATCGTCAAATTATCTTCTTAGGACTCATTTGGTTCGTAAGATAAAACTATCTATCCGTCGAAAATATGCATGTTTTCGACGGATAGATAGTTTTATCTTACGAACCAAATGAGTCCTTAGTTTATAGTTTCAAATATATAGCCAAAGAATTGAACAAAAAATACCAGCCGCCTCATTTATACATATTTTCACCAGAATGGAACAATTGACATCTCATGAAAACAAAAGAAAAAATTAAAGATGTCATCTCCGAAGGTTCTGCTGGCAACCACAGAATCCTCATGTATTATACCAATTGCATATATTTCATCTTATTGCAAATTAGATTGGGAAAATTTAATATTGAAACCCTAATGCCAAATTATACCTTCAAACGACGAGCAGACTGTGGGCGGCGCAGAGACGTTGGTCAGCGGCGTAGCTGCTTCGTCGACATCGGCGTGAGTGTGAGAGACTGAGAGGCCAGGGTCGTGTCGTGTGA
>JAPKLY010002894.1:1540-21674 GCA_026898435.1 Prunella vulgaris | reverse complement strand
AAACATATTGTTTTGCACACATCAAAATCTAAAACAAGGTACTAACAGGATGCATGTTAGACATATATATTTATTAGGAATTTTATGAAATTATTAAATATAAGATTTAGTATTTTTCATGTTTAGGATATGATGTGTTTCTGTCTTCCAGTAAGTTTTAAGTGATTATACGGTTTCGTGACTCATTGATATCGAAATTTTCTTATGATATTCGGTTACCGTTTTTAATTAGCTTTCCAACACATCTTCAATCATCTTATTTGGAGTTCGAACGAATTAGTTATGAATTTTTGTAAAATATGTGGCAGTTTGTGGGAATTTCCGAATCTCACAAATTTTTTATAAAAATAAGTTACGGATAAAATTTGGAAAAAATTATAGATAAATATTATATGAAGTCAGTAACCAATATGAATTTTTGTGGAATTTTTCCAGTAGCTTAAGTATCTTTAATTGATTTATTTCGTTGGTGACGCACTGCTGAAATTATGCTGAAAGTATGAAATTTTGAATGCTTATGAATTTGTGAATTTAGATTATTAGAGAAGGACGCATGAATAATTGTCTTATTGTTACTTGATGTTTTTGGACTAAATAAAATATTATGTATGTTAGCCTAATTTCACGAATTTATTCATAGTAGAAGTCTAAGGTTTGTTATAGTCCTTTAACCTCCTACGACATGATTTTTATGTGAGATAAGTTGAGCTTTCTTGGTAATTCCTTTTAATATGTGTTATACGATTTATTTAAGTATTTAAAGGTTATAAATTGAATGGCAAGATAATAGTGTTAGCAAATAATTTTTTTTTATTTAAAAAGGAAAAAGAAAAAAGGATTAGCGAAAGTCCCACAACCCAGGAGGCGGGATCAAAAACAATTTATGTTGGTCTCGTTAAAAACCTCGCCGAAAAACCACCCTTGTGGAAAAATCGGACGGAGGGAAAAAGAGCACCAAATAAATTAAAGTCATCCCATAAGTTAAAATAATAAAAAGCAAAAAGAAACAAAACTGCCAAATGTCTCAACATAAAAGGCAACAAAATCTGCCAAATTTTCCCAGAAAATAAAATCGTCAAAACAAGCAGCTGACCAGCCTCAGTTATAACCCAGCTCCAAAACCGCATAAGGAAGCACCATTAATATTCCAACATTGTAACAGCAAAGTAAAGCCCAATAGCATACTGCAAAGGTAACGTTCCCAGCTTTTTGTAACGGTCTCTTGATTCACCAAAATTGAGTCAAAATTTTGTAACGGGCTGCTGTCAACATAAGAACAAACAGCAAAATACATCCATGTATAGAAGCCTTCGAAGCCGACCGCAAAACGGAAATGGGCTAACAGCTGGACGCCCAAGATCATAGCAACAAAGCAGCAGCAATTAACGCCCACTTTCCATAACAAATTAACAAAAAACTGAAGCCATAAAATCAGCAATGAAAATAAGTGTAACTCCCCAACAAACGAGAGTAAACGCTGAATAACAATTCCTAAAATTAAAGCCCCCATATCAGCCCCCAAGTGATGCCCAATCAATAAAGACAAAACGTCAACAGCACAAAATTCAATTCCCCCAAATCGTGAACTGCAACAACAGCTCCACAAAAGTAGTCCTAATGATAAAATTATAACTCCCCTGAACGACTGATCATAAACCAACCGACTACAGCTCACTGCATCAGCATATTACACCCCAACACAGACAAAAGAGACTTCAAATCCGTCAACAGCAAAGAATTGTCCAAACTCCCTGACCATCCGAAATGAAAAAATGAAAATGTAACTCCCTTCCATAATTTTAGGTATGAAAATGATAATCCCAGCTGCCAATTTCAAAGTGAAACAGCATCATATCAAAAGAAAACTGACCACAATCCGCCCAATTACTGCCCAATCAAAGCAACAACCAGCACAAATCTTCCATCCCACAACAGCAGCGTCCATAGCAGCACAGCAAGGTCCACCCATATTCCAACCTCCACAGATTCAATAAATAACAATTGCCATAAAAAAGAACCCCAAAAAAACTAATTGGAGTGTAGGACCAACACAAACAGAACCTGAGATCAAAGAAACACTCCCAGGGACATAAAACCAATGCCCAAAAAAAAAAAAAACAGCAAAGCACCCAAAAACAGAACCACAAGGTAGAAACAGAGAAAAGGCTCATCAGAACCCAAAAACTCCCTGCTTGTAACTCCATGTCAGTCAATGGCTGCACCATCCTTAAAGCAGTAACCAACAGCCCAAAAGTATCCAGAAATAAGGAATAAACACTGTTAACACCCCAGTACCCCCCAAAATTAAAAAGTAAAACATAGCACAATGCAATGCACCATTCCGAATATGACCACATATCCTTAAACCGTAACCCGATGAAAATCCACATGCAAATCCATGTAAAGGGAATGACCCAAAAAATCCGGACAACCATCCTCCCAAATATCTACAGCCCATCGGCGAGCTAATAAGTCAGCAATAGAATTGCCTTCTCTACAAATATGCGAAATCCGGACCGACATCGATTCCATTAAACCTGAGACAAACTCCCAACGAGCCCTAACTCTCCAAGGAATTATGCCAATGTCCCGACGCATGGTTTTAACAGCAAGTTCCGAATCCGATTCAACCCACACATTTCTCCAACCCCGCGCATGTGCAAGCTCAATAGCCCAAAGAATTGCATGCAATTCAGCCTCAATTGGCCAGCCCCATCCTACCTTAGACGTGGCCGCCATAATAAAAAAGCCTCGAGGATTACGGAATATTACACCAGCATAAGCAACACAAGGAGGGGAAATCAGGCTAGCATCAACATTGGCTTTAACCCACCCGGAAAGAGGGGGCTGCCAACGACCACAAACCACCCTCAAAGTAGCTTTCGTGTGTAGAGAAGTGCCCAACTGCCGAACAAGCAAAAGCTCCCCCACCGTGCCAAACGAATGGCCCCCAACCAGCTCCGCCGAGTCCCTAACTAAAGATAAGACCAAAGCAATACATCTCCTAGGAGAGGTATTAAAATCCTCATGAAAACAAAGATTGCGCATCTGCCAAATTCCCCAAACGTAGTGATGAATGTGAGTTGCCAAAGCCTCCCAATTTGAGGAGAAAATCTCAAAAGAGAGGCATAAACCAAAAGAAAAGAAAAGCCCTCAGACATGGGTAGAGCAACATCAAAAAGATGAGCAACAAAATCCCAAACATATCGAGAAAAAACGCAATCCATTAAAACATGTGAGATATTCTCCGAAGCAGCCATGCAAAGAGGGCATATATTAGGACCAACCATCCCAAAGTAGGGCAGCCAATCCGATGTAGGGATCTTTCCGTGCAAAGCACGCCATACCAAGGTAGAACGACAAGGTGAGATATGAGGCTGCCACAACCATTTGTACGGGATAGATGTAGGGACAGCAGCCCGCAAACTATCAAAAGCTATCCTCGAAGTAAATTCTCCAGATACCGTATTTCCCCAAACAACCCGATCCTCCCCCTCTGAAATAATTACATCTAGAATATCCTCCACAATGTGAGGATAGGCAAGAGCGAAGGATTGATCCAAATGCCTACAATCACCAAAATAAAAATCACCCACGTGCCCCACAAGAGTTTGGGCAACATGAGGGGGTATATCCAAAGCATCCACTAGAACATAACCCAACCAATTATCATGCCAAAACTTAACCGTCGAATCCCGGCCCACCAACCAACGAGCCCCCGCTTGAATAGAAGGCAAATGTCGCCGAATTCCAGACCATATGGACGAAGAAAAAGAGGCCCGCTTAGGAGTACGGTCCCTGAAGAAACGATCATGCAGCAGCTTAAAATCAAAAGATCCAGATTGAAAAATGTCCCAAGCAAGTTTGAAAGTATACGATGCATTTGCAAGACGCAAAGATCGAATGCCCAGGCCACCTTTTGATAAGGGGGAGCAGCACTTCTTCCAAGCAACAGAACAAGATGAGTTCCGTTTAAGCGTGGAGCCCGTCCACATAAAGTTTCGCATAGCTACATCAATTCTTTTCACCAAACAAGCGGGCCATTTATATATCATCATCGTGTGAACTAGCGAGGACACAATAACCGAGTCAACCAGGCAGCGTCTACCAGCCATAGAAAGGGAATTACCTTTCCAACGAGAGAACTTGGCCACAATAGAATCAGCCACTGCTTGTAAATTGGCCCGCTTAGGTACACCCAAGAAAATGGGGATACCAAGATAAACAAAAGGAAGTGACCCACTATGGATTCCCGTAGTCCGTTGCATTTGCCTACGAAGAGCCGATGTTACTCTCTGACCATAGTAAACTCTTGATTTATCCGGATTATATAGCTGCCCCGATATATTCCCATAGGAATTAAGAATATAATGAACAACGTTCATGCAATCTTTACCCGCACGGAGAAACACAAGAATATCATCTGCATAAAACAAGAAAGGGGGCGCACAACGGATGGATTTCAGACAGCCAACCCCAAACCCCCAATCCAGCCAGCGTCCCAGAGTCTCCTCCGCCAAGCAAAATAAAAGGGGAGAAAGGGGATTCCCTTGACGAACACCCCGAGAACAAGCAAAATAGCCCCTAGCCACCCCTCCCACAAGGATAGAAAGCCGAGATGAGGAAAGTATTGCCCTGATGAGAGTACGAAACTCAAGGCTAAACCCCATTCGGGTAAGAACAGTGAGGAGAAAGTCCCAATCAACCGTGTCAAAAGCTTTAGTTATATCAATTTTAATAGCCATACCATCCGTAATTCCCCTCTTGGACATATCATTCAAAGTTTCCGAAGCCAAAAGCAATGCACGTGTGAATGCGTTTTCCCGGAACGAACCCATATAGGAAGGGAGAAAGGTAATGACTGGTCAACGAACCAAGTCTGGAAGCATAGATTTTTGTGAAGACCTTAAAAAGAAAATTACTAAGCACAATCGACGTGAACTCCTAAATACGCGTAGAGCCAACAAATTTTTTAATAAGAACAACAAAGCGGGAATTAACCCCGGGGGGGGTATAAGCCGTATGAAAGAAAAATTCCACTGCTGAAAACATGTCACTCTTCAGGATGTCCCAACATCTACGAAAGAAAATTCTGGGAAAACCATCCGGGCCCGGAGAACTTCCTTCATCCAAGTCAAAAACCGCCAAACGCACCACCTCCAATGAGGGAGACGCAATAAGAAATGCATTATGGTCGTCCGAGATAGTCCGAAAAGGCAAAATGCTGAGGACAGAGTAATCCGTGGACAAAGAATTATCTTTTGCAAACAAGTGTTCATAGGAAGAGACAACATGATTTGTTGTATCCTGGTCCGATGTAAGCTGACCATCAACCAATAATTCTGTCAAATCATTATTTCCAGGTCTTGTGCGTTGCAGAAGATGAAAAAACCCGAAATTACGATCACCATCAGTAAGCCATTGGAGACGGAAACGTGGTGAGTAATACTCCCGTTGGCGACGAAGAAGACCATTCAAACGGACATGACAATCAATTTCATCGTTAAACCTGTCCTCAGTGTCCCCGTGACAATATATTTCATGTTGTTTCTCAGCCAATTTGTCCGATGCATCCGCAATTTCTGTAAAAATATTACGGAATACCTCCTGATTCCACGTTTTCAACCGATGCTTTAGCAGCCTAAGTTTTAAGACCAGGCTGATAATAGGGTTCGAAGCCGATGTAGGCAAGGCCCAGACCTGCCGAACTAGAGTATCAAAATCAGGGTGTTGTGTCCACATAGATTGGAATCGGAAGGATCGAGGAGGCTGAGAACTACCCATGTCCATGGAGAGAAGCAGCGGATGATGATCCGAAGAGTGGCGACGAAGGGTCTCGAGATGCAGGCCATGCCATAATCGAACAAAAGAAGGAGATGCTAGAGCGTGGTCCAATCTTGCAGAAACCATACGTCTAGTACCCCGGTGGGAAGACCAAGTATAGGGAAAACCACCGGACTCTAAATCAAGCAAACCCAAGGTATCAACGAAGGCCCGAAATTCCTCAACAGGGAGTGCACTTGTAATCACAGGGGGGGCCGTTCATGTGCCCCCAGCACAACATTAAAGTCACCCAACATGCAGGCTGGAGCATTACCAAGATCAAGTAGAGAATACCAGAGGCCTCTACGGAGTACGTAATTATTTTTCCGTGCACAAAGGCCAGAGTAAAGAAAGAAGGAGTGTGGCAATGAATAAACACACACTGGTCCGTAACAGTACCCAAAGATAGAGAGGCACGCAGACTTCGCTGGCAAAGAACCCAAATGTTCGGACGAGAGTGGGAACGGTAATTTTCCACTAAGAGCTCCAAACCATAGTCCTCCAATAACTCAAACTCACTGAACGGAAGTGAATTTTGGGTTCAATAAGAGCAATAATGTCCGGACAATGAACATGGCAAAGATTCAGGAGTGCATCCTGAGTGAGGTTGTTGCCAAACCCCTACACATTCCGTGACAATATAATCATCCCAAAGACGACTGGCCGGGCATCGGCGGCCCGGAAATATACCCATCCACATCATCGGCCCAACTCCGTCTAGCCACGAGTGATAATTCTGGAGCTTTAGGTCCCTGGCCATCAAGGATCAGTCTGCCTTTGGCCTTGTTTTTCAACTGTTGAAGAGTCCGCAGGCCTTCGTCCGAAATATCTGAGCCCCGAAGGGCATCCCGAAGAAGGTCTGTGCCACGTGAAGTATGAGATGAATTACTATCAGTGCGCTGCTGAGGGCCAAAAGGGACTGATGGATCACCAAGATAAGTCGGAGGAGGGAGCGCCAGTGGAGCTGGAGCCTGAGAAGACAGAGCCAAAACAGGATCAAGAGAAGAACCCTGTTGCACAAGTTCATTCAAGTCCTCGGCCACCCTATCAATGGAGGCCAGACGTGCACCTTGAGTAGAGAAAGGAGCTTCATGTTCATCCCCTCGACGTCGCTGGGGCCGACTACGGCTGCGATCTCACGGCCTCATATCAGGAGCTGCCCGTCTTCGACAACAGGAAGGGCCATGTCCCACCACCGAACACTCACGACAATATTCCGGAAGGCGCTTATAGGTCAGAGAGGTGAACGCGCATTGTCCCGCCCGTCTAAACATAATCCGTTCCTCCAAAGGATCCTTTAGATCAACCTCGATAAGCATACGAGCATAATGGCCGTACGTCATGTTCTGAGTATTATCATCGATGCGGACCAACGTCCCAACCGCAGAAGCCAGCGACGCCAAGATGCGGGGGTGCCAATATTCAATGGGAAGATCAGCAAAACGAACCCACACCTGAGCCGTGGATGTCTTGGCTTTCTGTGGATTAAAATACGGGATCCACTGCTGAAATCGAAGCAAACCCATACTGAGTCTATACGCCTTTCCCAGAACGATCTTCCCTCGGTCCTCTGCATTCTCAATTAATACAATGTAGAAGCCCTTTCCTAGGGGAATAAATTTTGGCCTGGAAGAGAAACCGAAGGCCTGAGAAAATTCAGAAGACAAGGCTATACCATTAAGTAGAGGCTTCCCTGGCATCGTTATCAAACGTCCAATAATAGCCAATTGAAATATGCCCAGATTTGTGCGATACGCTTCTTCATCAACGTCCACAATCATAAAATTGCCCTGCCTAGTAGGTTTCAGAGGAGGGTCACTAGCGTCTGGAGGAGGAGGTACACCCGCCATTCCAGCATCCCCCATGAGGACCTGCGCAAAGGTGCGGCGCCCAGCAGAGCCTTCGCCCCCCAAGGCGACCGAAGGTCCGTTTCCCAAATTGACACCTTGTTTTGTATTAGTTAGTATTAGAAAAAATGGGTTTTTATTAGTTAGTGGGCTGTTTTCGTACATACCTTATTTTTATGAATACACCACTGGACTTTATTTCGAAATTGACACCAGCTGCTTTTCCATGAATATTTGGTGAAGTATTGTATGATTTAATTGATGTCCTATATGTTGCATGATAGTAGAATAAGTTAGTTTCACATGTGAATTATGTTAATTATATTTGAGATGATATTTCATGATTTTTATGATTGTATTGAATAAGCTATGTATATTAAGTTAAGGGTTCATTTATTAAAAATGTTTTACTCTGATTTAGTTCTAAAAGGTTTTTAAAAGTATAGAAATTTTATTCCAAGCATAAGGGTTCACGTTCTAAAAGATGTTTTTCCAAATTATTAATTAAAAGTAAGACTTCCGCTGAAATGAAATGTTTATGAAAATTGGGGTGTGACAGAAGAAGACAGTGATACAAATCCTCAAATGACACCCAAGGAAGTTGTATCCCAACTGAAGCATTTGGAGGAATCATTCAAAGGAATAGAAGCTGAAATTCTTAAACAAGTCAAGTTGGATGCTATTATTTCTCAGAATGTGAGAAAAGGTATGGAAGATCTTGTGAAGAAGTTTGAAGAAAGAAGCCTTGGGAAAAAGAGAGTTCTTGAAAAGAATTTCAAAGTTGTTGTGGACAGCTTATTAGCTCAGAATGGACTGATAAGGGAAGATGTTATCAAGAAGACAAGAGAAATCACTTCTCTACAATCTGATATCAATTTGATGAAAAATTACTCTTTTAATCTGGAAGTTGAAGTGAAGAGCATGAAGAATGAAATGACCCAGCTGATATCTGGAAATGAAAGTCTGAAGATTGATTTGATGAGCAGGCTTAACACCATTTTGTCACATATTGATGTTGGCAAAAAGTGGGAAAGCTATATTTAGAAGGAAATCAAAGAAGGAGACAAGAATACTGAATATATTCTTGGAAATGTAAGGAATATTGGAAAGTCATTGGCAAAGGAATTTGAAGCTGCCAAATCCAAAGACTTGTCCAAGAGATTGGGTGAACAAGCAGAAGAGAAAACTCAATCAGAGCAGATGAAGGGAAGCTCTAGAGAAGGCAAGATCATAAAACTTCCTAAATCTACAGCTCAGAAGAAATCTACAGCTCACTCTTCTCAAAAACCTCTTGGTTATTGGGAACAAATAGTGAAGGAATCAAGAGAAAGAAAGAAAGAAAAGGAAGAGAAAGAGAAAGAAGAAAGATAGAGAAAGGAAGAACAAGAACAATCTACAGCTGTTATCACTGCTCAACCATTGAATGTTCAACCATTGAGCATGGTACCTGCTGAAGATTCTGATGAAAGGGTGAAGCAAATGAAAGATGAATTTGATAATCTATGGAAGGAATTCTTGAGTATATGCAACAGGCATACAGTGATCAAGAGGATTAAACTCAAGAAGGACAGATTCCAGAAATTCAAAGACCTGAAGGATGATGGATCCTTATACAAAGGAGATAATACTAGACTCCTTGGTGGAAAAGTCAAGAAAAATCCATTGCCTAAGAGGGTATTCAAGTCTAAGAAGGAAGAAGAAGAGTTTGAAGCTTATGAAATACCGATGTTGATGAAGTACTTTGAAGAAGATGAAAGAAACATGAAGCTAGTGGAGCAAGGGATTTTGAAACCTCAAGATGAAACTGATGAAGAGGATGATGAAGATGATGCTGATCCCAAGCATAGAAGAAGATGAAGATTCTATTCTAGATTAGACACTAAAACTTTTTAATTTTTAGTCTAATTATCTACTGTAAGCTGTATCTTGAACCTTGGTTTATTTTATTGCAGCTTTCTATGCTTTGTTGCTTTTTCTCTGTGTTGCTTTGCTCTGTTCTGTTGCTTTGTTTTGTTTTTGTTCTTATAAGACAATTTCTTATTATCTTTGTTGTTTGTTCTGTTGTTTGTTTTGCCAACATCAAAATAGGGGAAAATTGTTAAGTACCTTGGTTTTGATTTTGATGTGTGCAAAACAATGTGTTTAATTTGATATATTGATCAAACACATGTGCTCAGGAAATTGGTGTTTGAAACATATAGTTGTAAGTGAAGTCTGCAGCTGTATATTTGATCATTCTACAGCCAGACATGACCCTACAGCTATAAGGTTTCTCTACAGCCGATTTTTCTTATTTGACAGTACTCTACAGCTGCAAGGTTGAAGACTCTACAGCTACAAAGAACCGTTTGAAGAGATGGTACAAGTCAGAGATTATTTGAAGATAATGAAGACCCTTAAGCACTATTAGTGTAGCTCTCAAGCACTTACTAAACTGTACTTAAGTGGAGGTTACTTTCTTAATTCTGGAGGATAATGGAGATTAGTTACAAGGAAGACATAATTCTGAAAGAAAGGACTATAGTACAATCAGTACTATCCTGTGTGAAGGATGAGGACCACTTCACACATGCCAAATGGAGAGAGAGGAGCCTTATCCGGATTTCAAATTTTAATTTCACATGGATAAGTCACACCACTTATTCTATAAATAGAAGAAGTCCTCAGAGGAAGCAATAACAACAACGTCCCTGAGCATACAAGCATTCTGCCTAAGCAAGTCTACAGCCAGCAAAATTCTGAGAGAGCCTTATTTGTTTTATTCTTTGTGATTCATAGGATAGTTGGGTAGGATTTCCTTAGAAAGAATCACATTATTTTGTTGTTGTTCCCTCACCTATTTTTATATTTCTAATTAGTGTAGATATCTCTTTGTGAGGTTTTGTAAAACTCTTTTTTAGTTATATTCTGAGTGAATAGGGTAGTTTAATCTCTTTTTATAATAGGAATCTGAGTGAACCTAGTTCTAAGGGGAACTACTTGTATTGATCTAAGTGATCACTTCTTAGTGAATTTGGCACCTGAGTGGTGTAACAGTGGATGTAGGTGGTCTTTTTATAGACACTGAACCACTATAAATCTGGTCTATTTACTTTCTGTTATTTAAATTATTGTTGTGCATATTTAATTTATTTGTTACATTCATTATTCTTGTGAAAATTCAAGTGCATAAAACTTTGTGGTTATCACTGAGGAACTGACTCTACAGCTGTAGACTTTCATAAGTCACCCAATTGTTAAGTTTGTTTATATTGTTTTTCATTAACACTCACTTATTTCCGCTGCACATTAGAGTATTCTCAATACAATCCTAATTGTGAGAACTCCTCTGATATTTTGTCTACAAGTGATCTTTTATTTTGCAAAGTTTTTAAACTCTACAGATGTAGACTTCTCAAGTTCACAGCTGTGACCTTTGTGGTCTAGTTTCTAAAACTCTTGTAGACTTGTTATTTTGAACTTAAAAGAAGCTACTGTAAGGTTCTAGAATCCCTCTTCTTGAAAAGTTTGAAAAATCTGATTTTGAACTCAAGGTCTATTCTAGACCTTGACCACTTTAAGGGACCAACAAAACAGTTTGGCAATAACTCAGGAAATGATCATTCTTTGGGTTCCCAATTCTTGAAAAATCTCTTTTGGTAATTCCTAGTTTATTACAGGCAGGACAGCACCAGTAATAAAGCAGTTCACACAAATGACAAAAAAAAAAAAAAATGTAAGAACTAAGCAGTTCACCAACAAAACATCTCCTATTTGTTTAATTTTCTATAAATGTATATAATGGATAGTTGTTGCTGTCTTGTTTAATATAAACAACTATGTGTATGCATTAAAAAAGATGAAAAACAAACTTTAATAACAAAAGCTGAATACGTAAGTTGGAGATATCAAAAGCTTTAATAACAAGCCAACGATGGCTCTGCCAGAAATAGATGAATTCTTAGACACTCCATACTTATTGATCAATTGCTCTAGTTGGTAATGATCATGTGATATTTATCAGAGGATTATCCACATGTATAAAAGACATTGCTAAATTCAAGTTGAGAAACATTGCAACACTACATATTTTCTCTCACCGAACTGGAACCAGATTACCTAAAAAAAGTGAATCCCCTGTACAATAACACTCACAGAAAACAGGGCCATCTCCACCAACAGAAAACATTATGCAACTCTTATTTAACATATACACTCACATATTTTCTCTCACCAACAATAACACTCTATGTATCCAAGCACAACTCAAACTGTATTGCATTCAAACATGGTTGTACACTATCAATATCTTATCAGTTGCTAAATTCTAAATCATTATTGAGAATGACTAATCATGAATCCAATATAATTTAAATTCACTTAAGAATAAGCCACTAAAGTATATGAATGTTTTCAGCGAGTAAGTAGCTAAAATCAAATTCTTCTAGAAATGCTTGTGTGTGAGGATCAATCTGTAATTAGACTTAGGAATTTATCTGATCTTCGTGCTTTCTAGATATCAATTGACATAGCTTAACAACTATGATTCTATACAAGCATAGGCTGAAACGTAGACTAGTTTATCCCTGCGCAGAAACATAGAATAATCTAGAGTTGAATGCGAAGCATACCTACCTCAATCAGTTGCTCCTTTAATTTTCCCTAATGCCTCAATCGAATTGCTCCTCTACGCAGAATTCCTCCTTAGCGCCTCCGTCGAATCGCCCCTTCCTACATAAAATCCGCCTCAACGCCTGCTCCTTTCTACGAAAAAGCTCATCCTCATCGGGTCGCTATTGCTCCTAATTCACTGAGTTCTCTTGCTCTGGAATCGTAATCTCGGATTGAAATGTGAAGCTTCTTTCTCTGTCACGCCATTTCTTCCCAATTTGATGAAGGGTTTCACAAATTTTCTAATATTTTCTCCAACATAATAATATATTCTATATATATATATATTATGTTTAATTATATAACTTATTTATATATTTAAATGATTTGAACTTTTAATGACAGTATATTTTTTTATAAAATAAAATTGATTATTAATTAGAGTAATTTTATATCCTCACTAAAACTAAGCTAAAAATGCACATTTAGTGAGGGTATTAAATCTCCTCACTATTATTTTTGTGACTAAAAACTATTTTTCTTGTAGTGGCAGTAGCATTTGCTTCTGGCACTGCTTGTGAGCCAACTGTCCTATATTATGATTTTTCATAAGCAGTTGGTTATGTTTTTCAGCAACTAGGAGTGCTGATATTAGCTCAAAATTGGAGGCATAGCTTTTGGCCCTGTACTGCAGCTGGAGAACAAGGTTACTTGCGTGAAAGGTTGATAAATTTTTTTGAAGTAACTCAGTGTCAGTAATCATCCGTTAACTGAGATATTATGATGCAGTGTAGGGCAGAATTCTAGAATAATTAATTCTTTGAATTCGTACGAAAGCTACCTAGCTAACTTGTAGCAAAGTTTGTTACACCTAACTAACACATAATTGATTCTTTGAATCCTTATGAAAGCATGTATGTGATAATAGTATAATACATTAACACGGATAAAATAAAAAGTCAAGATTTATATATTATCTGCACCACTAAACCAAGCATGAACGTGAAGTAATTTCCTACCCTGTCACTAGTGATTGTGCTAATTAATACTCTGATGAGGATGAGAGTCGCGGGCTAAAGAATGTTTACAATCCGGCTAGACGGGCGATAATAAAAAACACGAGCCGGCAAGAGGGAGAAACGCATGAGGAAGGCCCATCCGGCTAGAAATGAATTTGAATTCGAATTGAGGCCACTATCTTTTTTAATATTTATATTTGTTATTCTGCTGCACTTTGTTTGGATTTTTCATTGGTATTTTCCTAAGTTTATGCTGATATTTAGAAACATAATATCTTCTGGATTATCTATTTAAATGATTGTACGTGGATTGAGGTTGATTATCAAAGTAAATTTAAATTCAAACCTTGCAACTCTTGCAAACCGCCGATGACTTTATGACCTGAGCCAGAGTCACGGTGTTAATAATTTGGCTGTGATTCTCAATACTCATCATTGGTGCTTTCATTGAGAGATTACCTTGAGAATCACGACATGGCTGGTACACATCGCGATAGAATTGAATTGCTCCAGGCGCGGGTAGGGTCTGTGGAGACAGGACTAACCGGTGTAGAGGGGAAAATGGAATCATTTAGAAAGATCTTGAGTAAATTGGGGGAACAAATGGAGCAATTGCTTAACCAGAACATAAGGAGTAAGAGGTCAGACTCATCTTCGAGTCAATCGGAAGGTTCTGGGACAAAATCCGATGGCAAAAGGATGAACCCTACATACCTGTAGAGTCATCTGAATCTGTAGAGTTTAAGACAGATTAGGGCTTCCTCATCTGAATCTGTAGAGTCAGAGTCTTCTAAATCTGTAGTTGACTTTTGAGAAGAAGAGGGACAGTCTTCCTGATTTTTATCAAACTCTGAAAGTAGTGCTCTAATTCTCTCCTTGTCAAACTTTTTCTTTCTATCTTTTCTGATTCTCTTTTCTTCATATGTGTACTTCTCAGCTTTGGGGTATGGACAATCCTTGATGTAATATCCTGGTTTTCTGCAATTATAGCACAAGTAAGTTGAGTTAGATGTTGTAGATTTCACTTACCATCCTTTTTTGGTGTGAACTGCTTCTTCTTAGTCCATTTGCCAAACTTCTTGAGCTGCTTTATAAAAAGATCCAAGTCTTCATCATCAGAACTTGTTGCTGCAAGGTTGTCAGCCACTAGAGCTGTAACCTTACTGCTGTCAGGTTCTTTTCTTCTACTTATGTCAAATTCATAAGCCTTCAGGTCTGAGAAGAGTTCATAGGTGGATATCTTAGATAAATCCTTTGATTCTCTCGTAGCAATGACCTTCATGTCCAATTTAGAAGATAAGCCTCTGAGAACCTTCATGTGCATTACTCTTCGTGAGTAATCTTTACCAAGTGAGTCTAGCTCATTGAGAATCTCAATGAATCTTGACTCAAACTTTTCATGAGTTTCACCAAATTTCATCTTGAAGTTCTCAAACTTTTGAACTGCTATCATGAGTTTGTTTTCCTTAATTTGTTCAGTCCCTTCACAAATCATTTTCAAGTTTTCCCATATATCTTTTGTAGTTTTACAGTTTTTGATCTTGCTAAACACAATTTTATCAAGTTAATGATAAATAGTATTCTTTGCAACATTGTCAAGGTTGAACCTTCTCTTGTCATCCTCTGTCCATTCCCTTCTAGGTTTGGGGATGATATGAGCTAGTCCAGCTGACTAATCAGCTGTAGTGTTGACCTTCACTATAGGTATAAGGCCATCTTCTATGATAGACCACATTTCATCATTGATTGCAAATAAATGTGCTTGCATTCTAATTTTCCATTCATCATAATTCTCAGCAGAGAACATTGAAACCTTGGATTTCACCATTTTGGGAGCCATGCAAGTATGCATGTGTGTTTTTCAAAAACAAAACGATCTAGCTAGGTGCTAATCAAAACAATGGCAAGCCAACTGCTCTGATACCACTTGTTGGTCCCTTAAGTGGTCAAGGTCTAGAGGGGGGTGAATAGACCATGAGTCAAAATCAAATTTTCAAACTTTTCAAAGAGGGGAATCTACAACCTTGCAGTACCCTCTATAAGTTCAAAAACAATAAGTCTACAAGAGGTATTAAAACAGGACCACAAAGGTTACAGTTGTGGACTATAAAAGTCTACAGCTGCATAGTTTAAAAACTTGCAACCAAAAAGATAACTTGTAGAGAAGAAATCAGAGGGATTCTCACACTTGAAAGTGTATTGAGAATACTCTAATGTGCAGCGGAATAAAAGTGAGTGTTAATGAAAAACCAATTTAAACAGACTTACCAGCTGAGTGACTTAGACAAGTCTACAGCTGTAGAGTCAGTTTCTTTGTGAGGAACACAAAGTTTATGCACTTGATTTTGAAAGAATGATGAATGTAACTATTAAATAAATATGCAATACAGAAATATAAATGACAGAAACTAAATAAACAATATTTATATTGGTTCAGTGTCTATAAAAAAGACAACATAAATCCACTGTTACACCACTTAGGTGCAAAATTCACTAAGATCAATACAAGTAGTTCCCCCTTAGAACTAGGTTCACTCAGATTCCTATTCTAACAAGAGATAAACTACTCTATTCACTCAGAATACAACTCACAAAGAGTTAACAAAATCTCACAAAGAGATATCTACACTAAGTAGAAATTAAAACAGGTGAGGGAACAACAACAAAAGATGTGATTCTTTCTAAGAAAATCCTAACCAACTATCCTATGAATCACACAGAAAAAAAATCTCTCTCTGAAAATTTGTTGGATGTAGACTTGCTTAGGCAGAATGCTTGTATGCTCAGGGTTGTTGTTGTTGCTTCTCTGAGGACTTCTTCAATTTATAGATAGAGTGGTGTGACTTATCCGTTGGGAATTCAAATTTGAATTCAGGATAAGGCTCATCTCTCTCTATTTGGCATGTGTGAACTGGTCCTCATTCTTCACATAGGATAGTACTAATTGTACTATTGTCCTTTTCTTCAGAATTCTGGCTGTCTTCAAATTGATCTCAATTATCCTCCAGATTTCTTAGAAATAACCTCCTCTTAAGTGTATTTTAGTGAGTGCATGAGAGCTACACTAAATTGTGCTTAAGGGTCTTCAAAATCTTCAATTAATCTCTAACTTGTACTCTCTCTTCAAACAGTCTTCTCAAATGTCCGGCTGTACAATGATCAAATATACAGCTGCAGACTTCACTTACAACTATAACTTTCAAAAACCAATTTCCTTAGAACAAGTATTAGATTAACTTAGTCAATTAAGCATATTGTTTTGCACACATCAAAATTTAGACCAAGGTACTTAACACCACTAAACCTATCTCTAATTTTATAAGACCCAAAAAAAATTTGATCATAATTGAAAATATAAAACAGTCGTTCCTCAAATTCCATAACTCAACAAAATTATGTAAAGCAAGTAAAGAGAGGTCCACACATCAGTCTATCTAATTAGAGCACTGGTTTTAATTTTTACTACTTCTTTAAGGGTTTTAATTAATATAAAATACATACACCATCACCCCCTTTATTTTTTTTAATAGAAAAATAAACACCCGTGAGGAGAGGATTAATAAAGTGTGACCCCCAAATATGTATATAGCTCCAAAATATAAAAATACATCAAGTAACCAATCCATCCTAGCCTAGACAAATCTGGACATAAGTAGGCAATAAAAAGAACTACAAGCTACACCACTCAAGATGGGTGAAAATCAAACAAGTAAAATAAAAAACTACACATCAATAATCTAGAAACAAATGTCGACTGTGAAAAAGAAAAACTCAGAACAAAGGCCAAAGCAAAAGCAAAAAATAGATACTGAGGAAAAATCAGGGCCCCTCACAAATTTTTCTCAACAATCTGCAAGCACAAACACTTTTTTCTCAGATTAATTGATAATAAAAGTGATAGATTTTATAAAAAGAAAGTGCATATTTTTTATTAGATGCATAAATTTTGTGGATAGGAGGAGTACTTTTTTATTTGTAATATGCAAAGAAAACACAAATTTTATTATGAGAGTTTTCCTTAATTTAATTACGTAAATAAATATGGTATGATTTTCTTTAATTTATATAATTAATTGTGCAAGTTATGCTAAAAGACTTAATTGATATGAGTTTGTAATTTATATTTGTTACTCCAATTATTGACACTAGACTATTTGTGTTTTCCAAATTTGAAGGAGCAAGATATATAGATGGGAAATTGCGAAGAAGAAGATAAGTGTAGTGGAGGACCTGACACAATCACATACTGTCAAGTTGGAATGCATTTCGATATTGGTCTTTCATCCTAGGTACAATATTTTCTTTAATTATGTGAAGATTGACTCAATCCAGAAAGTATTTGAAAGGTGATCAATTTATATATATTATCCCAACACAGCTTAAAAACCTACTCTGAAAGATTGCCTTTGAAAGGTGAATTTATATTCTCTCTTGCATACATACAAGATATCCAAGTAGATGTTTCTTCTTAATGAACCTCAGAATAGTGCATATATTCTCCCTTTCGTCTTAATGTGTGAACACATTATCCAGCATCGACAAGCTGAAATACTATTTTATTTTATAGTAAATTGAAGATTTTCAAAACATCAAAACACGCCTTAATAATTATTAAAGTCAATAAAAGTCAAAATTGGGATGAAATAAGACAAGTCACAATATATATATATATATATATATATATATTATCTGCACCACTAAATCAATTAAGCATGACGATCGTTGCAATACTCTATTCACACGCTTACGCACGTGAAGTAGGCCATGCAACGACCAGACTATCCAACCTACTTAAGGTAGGTAACATAAGTAGTTTCGTACTGTCACTAGTGATGAGCTATTGGTGGTGAAGTTATAATCATAAAACAATTATAATTTGTTAAAGTGATAGTTTTGGTGGTGTAGGTATAATTCTAAGAACAATTATAACTTGTAAAAGTGATGATTTTGCAGTATATACAGATTTACATTTAGAGAGCTCTAATAAGAGCTCTCTAGAGATAAAAAGTTTTTTGGTCTCATAACTTATTGAGTGTCCGATTTTGATCCCAAAAAATTTAACTTTTCAATTTTGGTCCCATAACTCTTGGTGTTTGTCCAATTTTGGTCCTATTTTTACCAAAAATGTAAATAATGTTATTTTTTGCCCTTCACAACGCATGTTGTGGTTGAATTTGAAATTTTCTGGCACTCTTGCTGACGTGGGTGCCAAATAATTAATTTTTTTATTTATTTTGTATTTTTTACTTATTTTTTCAATATTATTGAAACCCTTATAAAAATAATAAAATATCAGGAAGGATGATGAAAAGTTCCAAATTCAACTATCATGTCCACCATACATGGAAAAAAATAACATTATTTTTACTTTTTCGGTAAAAATGGGACCAAAATTGGACAACTCTAAGAGTTACGGGACCAAAATAAAAAATTAAAATTTTTGGGACCAAAATTGGACAAACTCTAAGAGTTATGGGACCAAAATTGAAAAGTTAAAATTTTTGGGACCAAAATCAGACACTCAATAAGTTATGGGACTAAAAAACTTTTTTTCTCGAGCTCTCTAAGAGACAGCTATCTAAGTAATTCTCCCACTTAGAGAGCTGTTAATAACAGCTCTCTAAGTGGCTTTGGACTTAGATAGTTGTCTCTTAAAGAGCTCTTAAGAGCTCTCTAAGTGTAAATCTATATTAGTGTGTTATGGATCTCATTTTGTAAGGCAAGGCTCAATTAATTGTCCATTTTTAAATTCAATTCCCATTTGCAACTTAATTTAACATAAAAAAGGATTAAGATATAGCTCCCAAATGAACTATGATAGTTTAAAAAAGGATCATTTAACTATTATGCAATCAAGAACAAGGATAAAATTGAGAGGCAGACTCGTTTGCTTTAATAGATAGAAAAAATTTCGCATTGAACAACTAGTCCAATTTTTTATGTGACTAATTATCCTAATAGGATAAATAGAGTTTATTTTTTTTATTGAACTATCAAATCATGACACTTTTTATATGACTAATTATCCTAACAGGATAAAAAGAGGTTTTTTTTTTTTTGTATTGAACTACCAAATGATGACAGGTCAGTGTACACTACAAAAAAAACGGGTTTTAGCGACCGAAAACCGGTCGCTAAACACATTTACCGACCGATTAAGGTGGTCTGTAAAACTGTGGTCGCTAACATTTAGCGACCGAATTTCATTCGGTCGCTAGCTTAGCGACCGCCAAAACGGTCGGTAATTAGTCGCTAAAAGAACCGGGATTTGACCCATTTTTGAATGTTAGCGACCGATTTATCGGTCGCTATTTATATAATTTAGCGACCGATATATCGGTCGGTAAATATATAATTAGCGACCGATTATTCGGTCGCTAAATAATAATTTTATTTTTTAAATATTTTGTTATATTTTATTTAGCGACCGAATGATCGGTCGCTAATTATATATTTTCCGACCGATATTTCGGTCGCTAAATTTTATCGTGAAAAAAAAAATTGGGGCCAAGGTGGTTCGAACCCAGGCCTCCAGAGTGGCTCAGCAAGGCTCGAACTTCTTGGCTAAGCCCCCAACATATTGACATATGCACCGCAACCTTTATTTGAGCCATATTTGGCTCAGATTAAATCCCCCAATTTCGCGCCTGTGAGGGGTCGAACACGCGACCTCTGGGCATCTCAGAGGTGGCGTGACCACTCGAGCACTTGTCGTTGTTGTTCATTTTTGTGCAATTAATTGTATATAACTCCAAATTGAGTCACGTTTTTTTTAAAATGCTTCTAATTAAATGAGTATTGTTTCTACTTTATTTATGTTTATATATATTTCATTAAATATTATAATGTTAAAAT
>JAPKLY010002893.1:0-21675 GCA_026898435.1 Prunella vulgaris | reverse complement strand
GTATCAAAATCAAATATTAATAGTGATAATCAAGCAAAATTGGTAGGCAATACAGAGTCTAGACCAAGACAATTTTAAAGCAATTCAGGGCTCAATTTTTATTTATTTTTTAAATCAAGACTTGTTTTAATTTGTTTTGTCCCAGGCCCGACAAAAAATTCATCTACCAAATTAAAATGTTACAACATAATAAAAATAAAAAATAGAGTTGAATGACACTTTTATTGTCGTTATATATGAATTTAATTGAAAAAAGATAATCTTCAGAATATTTTTTTTTAAATCAGTCTCATTTTGAGAAGTAAAAAAATTGAAACATTTGTATACTGGGAAACCTAGGTGGCTATATTGAGACTTTATAGTAATGATACTAATTGAATCTCCAAGCCAAATTTTAATATAGAATAGGTATTGTCTGAAAACAAGTTATGACAAACTTATAATGAAATTGTCTTAATTTATCAAATATCTGGTTAAGTGTATCAAAATATTTATCAGGTATATCAAAAGTTAAAGTCAATATATAAATTTTATTGATCCCAACTTTTGATACACCTGCTGAGATTTTTGATACACCTGATTAAATGTTTAATACTTTAAAACTTGTTCATGATAAACTTATCATGAACCATTTTCATACAATACTTTGCCTTTAATATAAGTATACGGCCCAGTTGCAAAGTTACTCTAATAGGTAAGCATCAGTATCACTAATGCATGCATAAGAAGGAATACTAATTTCTTTTAAAACATAAAAAAGTGACAAAACATAATTTGAGAATTACATTCATTTTGGAATTGACGAGTATTAATTTGTACTAGTTTGTAAAATATCTCATAGTTAATGTGATCGTCTCATCAAGAATTTGTGCAATCTAAATATTTTGGAGGATAGGAATGTGAGATGAGGGGCAAACAACAAGTTTTAGAAAACATAAAAGCATTGGATATAAAATGCAAATTGATTGTAGGACCAACATCAAATGTAATAGAGTGTTTGAATGCTCAAATTGGAGCTTAAAAGAAAAACAAGATGAAAATAATAAGTAATCGAAAGAATGTTGACTTGGAAGATGGTAGATGAAAGATAATAGAAGAAAAACTTTGGGTATGATCACCAAAATCCAACATTTGCTTCTTTGGTAATACCTCATGAGTATTTTACTACATATCTTCAAGCCTAAACTAAAATCATTTTCTGAACCTACATATCTTCCTTCACTCAGTGCACCGACACAGTTTGACAATATGTTACAACTGATTCTCAAACAATGAGCAATCGAAAATTGCTCGTCTCATGGAATTATACAGCAAATAAGATGCATATACACTCCACATGCACGTTTGAATCTCGTTTACCTCAATTTACAAAAGAATCAGAAGTGGACACTGTAAAAGTAGAAATCAACTCCAACCATGAGATTTAAGTATCCTAGCTAACGACTAGTTACATCTGCAGAATGACCTAAATGCATAACTATTGTTTACTACTTGTAAGTTGTATCACACGCGAACTAGCTTTCTGCACTCTGCTCATTCTCCTTTGTGTACTCCATAGTTTTATTGCATTTCAACTTTCTTTTTACTTTGCATCTTCAAGCTCCTTTGACTCCGGAAGTGCCACCCCTTCTTCAGAACCATCTCTGTTTATTAATAATAAAACAAGAGAAAACAAATTCAGGCACATCCATCTTTAAAATATGATCAATCAAACTTAACATATATATTATAGGCACAAGAGTAAACCAAAACTAAATTGTAACAATCTAAATACAAACCCAATCAAACCAACAGGAAAATGAGATCTTCTACTGTGAAAGTAAAGCAAGAAACATATTTATCATCCCAGTTTCTCCTAATCATGAGTTCTTGAGAGCAATAGAGTGACAAAGAAACTTGTATACAATGAACATATCTTTTCCCGTACACAACATTGCAGTTTGCACATGTGTATGTTGTGTGTATATGCTTGTGGATACTTTCGTCGTATTTCATTAACACTCACTTCTGCTTTCTGCTTTACACCAAGATCGTAACAACATAAAACAAGTAGTTTAAATGGATTCAGGGAAGCACAATAAAGATCACACAGAAATCCATAAAACAGTGACCCTCTATCTACATTAATAAAAGAAGAAGAGGATTCATTATTGGTCATCTAAACAGGTGAAAAATAGGGCAATTAAGAGGCATGCATGCAAACTTTGCAGGTTTTGCAGGGGAACCAATTTTTCAACTAATAAATAAACAATAATTAGAGAAGTTTTGCAGGGGAACCAAAATTTAAAACCATTAAAAAGTGCTCCAACATTTCCATTTGAATTAGATGCAACACTAGAAAATTAGATGCTCTTGTTAACTTCTTTCTCAGTTTTTCCCTAATCTAAGTACCAATTTTTAATAGCTGAAGTATATATAATCAATCTTATTTTTCTTTATTCAAGGTTTGAAGGGTTTAAAGATGACCTCAACCTAGAACAAAACATATCTTTATTAATGTATTAATAAAGAATCATAAAATTTGTTGAGCAAGACAAAACCTTGCAGATAGTGCAGCTAGTTGTAACAAATATCAATGAACATATGACATTTGTAACTCAACCTTCTCACCTAAAAGTATGAAGAAACGGAGCATACGACAAATGACAGGGTAGATAAAGAAGAGAGACTTCTTATCAATTTCAATACCTCGGACTTGAAAAGGCTCGAGCATATAATCAGTTCATAAAATTGAGTCCACAAAAAGACATGGAAACCAAATTGATTACAAGAAACATGACACAGATTACTAGATTTAATAACTCTAACCAAATACCAGATTTCCATTTATAATTTCAACTAGAACATGGATGAATCTTTCTCGAGCACTAAACCAAGCATGGATCTCACAAGTCACTAGAACACCCATGATATACCACTTAAATAGAGCATCCTTCTTATGTAATCTAACAAGTCAATAATGTTCAAATTCTTATAAGATGTTAGATCATTTAACATTGCACTTCTTGTAATGAACTGCTAAAGATTTGGCAGAGAATAGAATAGTATTTTAGTACAATTATTGTAGAATTATTTCATAAGATGATAGATTTGTTGGGAAAAACCAGTAAGCAATTAGAACTTTCCTGAATGTTACTCCCTCCGTCCCAAGGTAATTTTCACTCTTTCTATTTTGGGATGTCTCAACTCTTTTTTCACACCTTAAAAAAGAAATATTTATACTCACAAAAGTCAATAAAATACACTTTTTATATTTTATTATTTAACTTCATACACACATACTCCACATTTTCATAAATTGTGTGCAAGTCAATTTATGAAAAAAGACGGAACGGAGGGAGTAATAATTATCCTTATCCGTACGATTTGACATAAAAGGTACTCTAATAAACAAGAATCAAATTGAGTTGCGAACAAGAGAATACAATTCTTGTCAAGTCATTTGGTAAATAAAACATTACTAGTGCATATAAATTATACCTTGGCCTCACGTGTTGCACCATCACGCTGTCAATCCCCACAGTGTCCTTCAGGTAAGCAAAACTAGGAGTAAAAACAACAAATGCACAATTTATATCCTCACCAGTCCAAACTAGTAGGAAACTCTTGTTTTCCGGATCATAGTAAACTAGATCATTGTTGCTCAAAAGAATCAGCAATTCCCCATCTCAGAGAATTTGCAGTGGCTTGAAACGTGCTAGTGACTCTGTATCAACAGCATATTCTTTTTCCCAACACTGTTGATTTTCATGTGTCTCCCTCACCCATATATTCACACAATGCTTGGAAATATCATTATGACTGAGTGCAAGACAGCCATTAAGCACACCAATGCTCATGCATTCTTTATTTCCCAGCTGCTCTTCAGGAGGCAGACCAACCTCCCCAAACATTTGCATCACAAAGTCGAACAAAACAATGGCTTCCTGTGAAGAATCAAACCAATGAATAAATCCATTTACAAAGGTGGTACTTGCATCCCATGAATGATCAGAACCCAATGGCGTATTTTCGATATATCTGGATGATCCAGTCGTTAGTTCAAGAACATAAGAATCCAGCCCCTTTGGATCATCTCTTGAAGAGCTTAATACCATTAGAATCTTATATCGATTAATACTCGAATCAAACCCTAACCACTGACTCCTAGGAACTAACTATCTTCAAGATAAATCCTTATATTTTCATGCGTAACCGGATTACACATTAACGAATACACATCCGCTGTTTGTTTTACACAAAAGTAAAGCACCCCATTACAGGAATTCACTAGCGAAAACCTGTTTACACCTGAAGAACCTCCAGTCTCACTTGGTACCTCAAATGTGGGTCTAAACTCAGATCCCCCGATCCTCGGCTCGAAAATATGTATTCTGCGGGAGAGTCCAACAGCTTCTTCGACTTGGAGTGCAAGCAATTGTCGAGGGCTTGAAGAGAAAATAGAATAGTATTTTGTTGAATAATTCTATATACTTGAAAAGATTGTTTGGAAGAACCGGCAAGTATATAAAATTTCTTGAATGAAGCAAAACAAGAAAGCATCAAGAAAACGCAAGTAAATAAAACATTACCAGTGCATGTAAATAATACCTCAGAGGGTCCTTCAGGGAAATAAATGGTCTCTCGCGTGGCACCACCACCGATTCCATCCCCAAAGTGTCCTTGATGGAAACAAAAGTAGGAGTAAAAATAACGACACGATTCGCATTCATCCCAAGAAACCCAACTAATCGGAACCTCGCATTTTTCTGATCCTAGCAAGCCAGATCCCTGCTGCCCCAAAGCATCAGCAATTCCCCATTTCTGAGAATTTGCAGTGGCTTAAACTGGCCATTGTGCAGCCTTCTTGTTGGTGTCACTGTATCAACAACAAATCTTTTGCACCAAATGTCTTGATTTTCAGGCTTTTCCAACACCCATATATCCACACGATTCTCAGAAAAGTTGTTACAACTGAGTGCAAGACAACCTTCAAGCACACCAATGCTCATGCAATTTTTATCTCCAAGCTGTGCTTCAAGAGGCAGAGCAACCTTCCCAAACTTTTCCTACTCAAAATCGAACAAAACAATATCTTGTTGTGAAGAATCAAACCAATGAATAACTCCATTTACGACGGTGGAGCTTGAATTCCATGAATGATCAGAACCAAATGGCGTATTTTCTACATGTCTGTCCGAATTAGACAGTAGATCAACAACAAAAGAATTCATCCCCATGGACTTATCCGTTTTAGAGCTGAATATCAGTAGCAACTTGTATTTATTAATGCTCGAATCAAACCCTAACCATGAACTCGTAAGAACTGAATTAGAATCTGGTATTGCTTCACCACTAAACCGTAGATACTCATTCAGAACCGGATTACACATAAAACAATCCACACCCGGGTTGAGTATTTGACAAAAATAGAGCAGCCCATTACAGGAATTCACAAGAAGAAATTTATTTACATCATCAGGGTCTACACTGGGTACCTGGAATATGGGTGTAAACTTATATTTCAGCAACTCTGGCTCGAGCATCCGTATACGGCGCGAGAGGCCGAGCTTGCCTTCGAATTGGAATGCGAGCGATTGGGGCGCGTTGGACGAGTGAGATCTGATGAAGTTGTCGTTGAGGGCGATTATATCGTGAAAACTTTTGCAGACGCACTTGCTCACACACAGCGCCTTCAATGGCAGCCTAACTAGGATTTCCAGTTGGAGTTCTTTTGGTAAATCAGTGAGGGATCTCTCCATTTCCGATTATTGGAAACTCTTTCTCTCTCTCTGGTTAATCGTTAATGACGAGAGATTACATGCAGATAACTCTGTTTAAGCTTGAGATAAAACGGTTACCGCTAAATTAACCAACCGTTTTATTTGATTAAAAACGGCGTCGTCTTGGGTAAGGCAAGAAAGCTTTAAACAAAACGGATAAAACGTCACTGAGAAGCGATTTCTCGCGTTGTGTAAAAACACGATATAGCCGTTGTGAAAAGGTCCATTATTATTCAACTTATTGATGGGACCAAAAAGACCAAAGAATGAAACTGGGCTTCTATTTAGGACGAATAATAAATTTAGATACAAAATATACTTTATGATACAAAATATACATATAAAATTCAATAAGACTTTATACGAATGGATGAATTTGAAAATGAATAAATTTAAAAAAAATAAATATAAGAACATATATACTTTAAAAATGCATATATTTTAAATTATAAATTTTAAAGAAATGAGAGAAATAAAAAAAATGAAGGAGAGGTAAAGATGAAAGGGACATAGATGAGAAATTTTAAATGACATGTTTTTTCTGAGAATTTAAAATTCCTCTATTTTAAACATTACTCAAAATCCATGGATTTAAAATCCACCAATCCAAAAATTGATAAGATTTTTTTTCATTGCATAGGGTCCCTTAAATATGTTCACTCTTTGATTTATCTCGAATTTAAATTATAATAAAAAAAAAAATTTTACATGTTGCTATAATTTCTAGAGCATAATCCACAATCCATACACTAAAAAAAGCCTTCTCTCATATAAACACAATTTATTTCAAATAATTATATTTTAATTGGCAGACCACCATTTGTTAATTTAAACCCTTCTATATATCTATATATAGGGGTGGCAAATGGGCCTGGCCGGGCCGGCCCGGCACTGACCCACCGGGCTGTTGGTATTTTATTGGCCGGGTCCGGTACCAATCGGGCCTACATTTTATCGGCCCAGCCTGGCCCTATGCAGGCCACCGGGCCAAAATTGCTCATTACTTAATAATTAAATTTGAAATATATTATTTATATTTATTATTTTTAGCATGTAAAAATAATAAAGATATTTTGATAGACACTAAATTATAATCCCAAAATATTTTTAATATTACTTTAAACATAAGGAAACACACACACATATATATAATTAATGAAACTAATCAATAAGATTCTAATTAGGGTGTTTCTTATGTCAGTCAGGGTGTTGTACTGACTGACAATAGTCAATTAATCTCAGTCATTAGATTTGAAATCCTAAGGTTTAAAATTAGTGACCTGCTACCTATTGTACTATACGTTGTATTGACCATCGTACTGCATCGTACTAGCTATTGTACTGTGTTGTACTATTATAATAAATTAAATAATTTAAAAATTATAATTAATAATTTACAATTTTATCCTACAACTCTTTTTATTAAATAATTAAATCCATATATCTTAAACCCCAATTGAATTAAATTATTAAATTTCATAACAAGAAGTTTGAATCAAAGGAAAACAATTGAGTCGTTCTCATCTTCTCCCCAAAAGCCTCGCGTCCCCCCACAGCACAGCCACGCCGGCATCGCCTCCTCCCACAGCACCACCTCCTCCCACCACAGCACCGCCATGCCGTTGTCGCCTGCCCCCACAGCACCACCATGCCGCCGTCGCCTCCCCCATGGCACCGCCACGCCACCGCCACCACGTCACTAACCCATCGCCGCCGCCGCCTCCACCTCTTCCACCACGTCACTGTTGGTTCAAAATTTTCAATTGTTATGCAAATTAGGGCTTACTGTAAGTGCTCGATTTTCCTTTACTCAAAATACTGACTCGTTGCTCATATCTTGTCCTTATCGTATATGCATTTTGTTCTACAAATTAGGGCTTATTGTTCTGCAAATTAGGATTGGGAGTGGGGTTATTGGCCTTGGTGGTTGGGTTTATGGAATTTTAAGTGGGTTGGCTCTGTTTTGCTCAATCTGTTGCCTGTATTTGTCGATTAAGCCATCGTCATTTTTCACGCAGTTTTTGTTGTCATTTGCCCTTATTTTTTAAGGGCACTTGGGTGTATTTACATTATGTGATCATTCTCAATCTTAGATTTAAACTTTTTTTAAGTGTTTATGTGAAATGCATCATATTCACTTACTTCAAATTTGTTCAGTATTCAATGAATATTGCACGTTATGGAGTGGTTGTCCTATTGTGCTAAATCCGAACTTAAATCTTTGCCAATTTCCCTGGTTGATATCCTTGCAGTGTGCACCTGGTAGAGTTATGGGGAACAAGGCCATACTTTGCCATGAAACCAATGGGCAAGGGTATAATGCTCAACAGAAACAAGGTATAAGCTGAATTCTATTATTTGTTTGCAGGGTTGTGCATTTGAATGATCAAAGACTGTGTGTGATGTTATATTTTTCTGTTACTCTATATATCTATTACTATATATAAAGAGCCTTAGATTGAAATTCGGCCAGTTTGTTGCTGGTAGTTGGTTGCAAGAAAACGTCAGTCGACAAATGTAGAGTCAAGTTATTAAGCCACGCGTCCTTTTTGTTTGTGAATAGTGTATTTGCTTTATTTATTTTTCTCTGTTTTATCAATGTTAACTGCCCCTTTTTCATTTCTCCCCTTCTTCCCTTTTTGCTCCGACAACCTCCCGCAACCACCCCCAGAGGTTTTGAAGGCAGTTCTCCGGCATCTGCGCCCGAAAAAAAGGTATACATTTCTGTCCTTTAATCTTCCCCGTCCCAGTATTTTCTTTAATCTTTCCACTCCCACGGTCTACGCAGTATGTGTTCATCCGCTGCTTTTCCATTTGTTGTTTTTACCATCGTTTCTAATTGATCTCTTCTTTTCTCACCTTCCCCAAGGTTTTACTCCGCTGCCAATTTCCAATCAGTGCTTCTCCAATTTCAATTTCAGGTACAAAAAAAGGTTTCCTTGCTTCTCCACATTTTGCTCTCAGTTCTTATGATATTTTGTATCTGCATTTTTAGATATCCCTTCTGAAGGCTTCAACCTTTTAAATATGTTGATTTTATTCTTTGTTGTGTTATACCGTCTTTTGTATCTGCATTTTTAGATATCCCTTCTGAAGGGTTCAACCTAGCATTATATACAAAGTATATGTGTCCAGTGAGAATTATTGCTGATGCTGATATGTAGTCTATCAGCACTTTAGCTAATGAACCACCTTAATAGTGTTATGTTTTTGTCACTTTTTTTGTTACAATTGTCAACTTTTGTGGTGGTTGTACATAACAATAATGTTAGACCTCCATACAAAGAAATGTGGTTACAATGTTGGCAAATTAAAGCCATATTGTAACACTTAATTAAGATTTTTGAGTGAAAATTTATATTTGTCATAATAGAAGAGATAATGTGCCCTTAACCTCAAAATAATTAAGGGACTTATGTAAGTCGTAGAGTGGAATATTTGTTAGTCCTTTTGCTTTTCTTCTTTTCATGGCTCAACTCTGTTCATTATGGTGCATTTATTAACAGAAGAGGAAACTCGGAGATCTGACGCTTTGGAGAATGATGGCATTGGGACATTAAGGTTTGCAATATCATTCTCTGAATTCTCTTATGCAGCCAGTTATATTTTCAAGTTGATTGCAATCTAATATTCTCAGATTTTACTCCTGTCAAAAAGAAAAAAAAAATCAGATTTTATGGATCTTAGGTGTGCTGCATAAGATTTTTCATTCTACAATACCAATATTCTTCATATTAGGCGTTTCACTTATATGGAATATATTGTCTTCTCTTCTGTATCAGGAAAGTGCCAAGACAAGAGTATCTGAAGAAAATGGAGGAAAAAAAATTAGATGAGCTCAGGTATTGAAGTCAACAACAAATTGTTTTCGAGTTAAAAGTTGAAATGTAGATATCTAGTTTTGCTAATTCTGTTGTTTGTACCTTCTCTATTTGGTAATCAAGAGATGACATAGAAGACGAGCAATATTTATTCGAAGGTGTCAAGCTGACTGAAGTGGAGCAGCGTGAGCTGAGGTAAATTTTTCTAGTTAAATTTTGTTTAATCGGGATTTCTAAAGTTTCCATAGCTTCTCTAATGTTTTTCTGGTGTTTGGCAAGCAAAGAAATATTTGCTTTTATGTTGATGCTATAATGCTATAAAGCCAGATTGGACGAGGCCCAGAAAAAAGATAGGGAAATTTTTCTGGTGTTTTTCTCATGGTTTGATCAAGTTGTTTCAACTTTGTCCTCTTTCTTTTCTGATGGTTTTCTTTACCATAGAGCTAGCCTGGATACTTGTAAGTAAGAAGTAACATTGACATTGATTTGTCCTTATTTCCAATATAAAGAATCGAGTGTTCTATTTAGAGGGTGAATGCTTCAATATCTTCTCATTATGACTTCATGTTTGCATTATTAAGAACTGAGTTGAACTTCTTTGTCAAAATTATGGACTTAAGGTTTTTTATTTTTAGGCTTCTCATACGTCCCAGGGTACAAGAAAAGAATACATGACTAAGCATGATATTTATTTTTAAAATTTTGGCATGGATATTGATTGGCGTCTTGGAACTGGTTTCTCTTGAAGTTTTCATTTGCCCGTTATATGTGTGGCCAAGGATTTGATCCTGTGGACTGGAAGTTCAAGGGGCTAGATTGAGCACACGAGGAATGAAATGTAGGCTGTGAAAAATTCTGCTCACAGAATCTGGAAAACAGAAATGTATGCAGATGATCACAACATCCGTAGATCTCAAATTCGAATACTGTCTTAATTTATGTTATGTTTATAACTTGATATTATTATTGGATTTTGTGGATCTAATGAGCCTAAGAATGTATCTTTTAAAAGTTGAATCTATTTATACAATACAATTTCTTCATTTAGTGAGTTCGGTTTTGCATTTATATATTTGAGAAAGGTAAATGCATTTATATGTTTGAGAAAGGAAAATGTGCAGCGGGAACGTTTAAAGTAATTTTTCAGTGTATTTCCCAACCTTTATCTGAGGAGTTTATTCCTATATTTCCTGCTCAGCAAGATATATACTTGTCTATCATTGATGACACTTGCGGTGGCATGCATATTACAAATTTATTTCAAATTTCATCAAATTTGAGTAAAAATCTTGAGTTTAATTTATTTCAAATTTCATCAAATTTGAGTAAAAATCTCGAGTTTACAGATTATGATTTTGATATTTATGAAAGTACTTAATTTTCGTATTGTTTGGATCCAATCACAAGTCAAAGACACTATTCAATCCGATCATAATATTTCTCAACATTTGACAGACGAACTTAGTTAACTATACTCAGAACTAAAATGAAAAAATTGCAACTTAAATTGTTCAGTCTGAAAGAAAGTAGTAGATTACGTATTACATCATAAATAGCAGCTGTTTAATTCAATACCAATAGTAACAAACATACTAGTCACTGTCCGAAAAAGAAATATTTTTTATGTCATCCACAGATTGCTCAAGGTTCCTAAATGCATCAAGATCTTGCTTGTCATTTTTCTTTTTGTCATCACTCGACACCCAGCACATGACAAAACGAATTTCCCGCATTCCAATATCCAAACATCGTTGAAAATAATTCTTTAATTCTTCATCTTCAAAAATACAATTGAACTCTAAGGAAGGAGCAGTAGAATTATTCTCCGGTACCTTTGATAATGATAGATGATCATTCTCAGGGTCGTGCAGTATGTCAAAATGCTCCACAAACATTTGACTTAAACCTAACAATGTCATGTCCTCAGTGTTCACATTCTTTCCCACAACTTCGAATTCAAGGACACCCCAACACCTACCTAAAATTGTAACCGAATCTCTGGGAAAAAAAATAGGGATATCATTTTGATGGAATAATACAAACACAATCACAAATACAAAAAGTAACATTGCATGACACATTACCTATCATAAATTTGGTTTCCTTTGAACGTATACAACTTCAGGGCTAGTCTCCTGCGAATGGACACCAACTCTTCCTACATTTTCAAACATCAATAGATGTGTTTAACGCTACTTATATTATGAAAAAATAATAATAATGTAGGATAGGATACCTCTTTTAATACTCTATTTACACCTTGTGTAAACATCATCATGAGACACACATATATGCCAGAATCATAACTATATTGAATTAAAAAAACAACAATTATTAAAACACTATAATAAAACGATATAATTGAGACACCGATAAAAAAATTGGTGAATTAAAATTATCAAGACAATTAACTACCACCTCTTATCACCTATTTCACAAAATTTTCATGTAAACATAACTCCCACACAATCATAATGTATTTGACAGCTACATTCTTACCACATTTTGAACCATAACTAATTTTTACGCTTCAACTTCATCATTGATAAACCTGTCACAAATTTCTATGACCTTATCCAAAAAGTCAATCTTACACAAAAAGAAATGATTTTGTGTATGGATTGGGATACATATTGAGTAACATTCTGATTGGGAACTTCTATAAAGTTCTCCTTGACCAAAAATGGTTTCGTTTATATACTCATCGCTGATTGTATTCTCCAGTGCCATTTCCTGCACACAAAAAAATTCGCTTGAATTAATTCTTTTTTTCCCTTTAATTTTATTTTTATGAAGCTAGTGGCAACAATTTCAGCACATATGTACCACCGGGAGGGCAATCAAAATTATATGCATACCGCGAATGAAGTAGGGAGATTCCAATCTCGTTTGGCACTGGCACACTGTTGTCTCTCTTGACAAGTAAGATACACAACACAATCAATAATCTGCATTCAGTTTTAAGTATCAGCACATTCACGTAATAAATAAAGTATTCATATCGTACAAAAGTTGCAATGCTCATGTTAATGCTTACTTTCGGGTGAAGACATCTCTCGCTGTTTAGGGTCTGAAGATGAGAACGATTTAGGCGAGCTAAAAGATGATAGCTCACTAGTAATTCACTGCGAGAAATTGAATTGTGATCATTACAACAAACACAGTTCATTGGAAAAGATAAAATAACGCATACACACTTTGAGTCTAAAGTCAAACTAATTAGATCGTCAATTTGTTGAATTCGTTGTTCGGGTGTGGCATATAATTGCAAATGGAGATAAAAATGTCATCGACATATTGTGTTTTCAATATATCCGTATTATTTGCCTTCACACTCTCAAGCAACTTGCTATCGCACATAGTGTTTTCTTTGAAAGTATATAACTTCAAAGCTAGTCTCCTCCGAGTGGAAATAGACTCAACCTGCATACTCAAACTTGATAAATGAGTTTAACTTTACATGTTACAAGAAAATGTAATGTTGAGTCGATTACCTCTGTTAATGCTCGATTTACGCCCTGTGGAAACATCATCAAGAGGCAGACGTATATGCCACAATCATAACTATGTAGAAATAAAAAAAAATCAATTACTTAATTAGACTTATAATTCTGTGACTAATATAACCTGTATATGAGAAAAAGATTATAATTACTGCATATTATTAAGAATCAAGATATTATACGTGGATATGAACAACCTAGTACCTGAAGCAAATAAATGCATCCCGTTATCGACGCATTTCCTCCCTTGTATTTTTTCACACCATCCACTAGCCCTTGCAACACGAGCTCTGCCCAATTGTATGTATGTATATTATCTAAATCTACTAGATATTCTAATATCTCGAGATCTGGTGAATCATTATACTTAGGGAGAAGCAATGTAGCACATAATAGCATCACGTAGTAAATCTTAAACACTTGGCCACATCTTGAGCTCCCGATCTTTTTTTGTAGTTGACGCACATTTATATGTTCATTAGATTCACTGCTCATAAACATAATGTTGTATCTCTCCCGCCCAATTCTCGATCTAGTATGAGTTGAAATTTTTTTGCCTGAACTAGGAATACCAAGTGTGACCTTTACCATGTCCACATCAATGTTGTACTTTATACCATTTATGCTAAATACACGGGTGGATGGGTCAAAATTATGTATCAACCATGGCATTACGGTCAAATCAATTTCACAAACTTTGAGATTCAACATAGACGAAAACCCCATTGACTGTACCACCTGTCGTTGCTCCTTGCTTAATTTATCATTCACACTGCATAGTTTGCGGAGAGATGTTCTATGCTGAGGCTTTACCCCTATGTCGGTGGATTTATTCATACATTCTGTTGGAGAACCCATGCTAAACATTGTTGGTCCACTACGCTGACTAGATGATTGAATGTTCTCAAAGTGCCTCTTGTTTCCCTTTACCACATTTGGCGTGAACATTTTTTATTCAAACTGTTTCAAATAAAATAGAAAAAATTAAAAAAGGAAACTTATTTTATGTTTATTGTTTAAGTGTAATGTGCAAACCAATTGAGTTAGAATGTAACATATTTACAATAATGACTTTAAACATTAAATGATGCATCAAAGGTGACACATAGATGTAATATATGATTTCATATAAAATTCAAACAATAATTTGGGAAGTAATACAAAGTTGCCTGTTTCGTTGAAATTTTCGCCACAATCAAGAATTTGTCAGCCTAAAATGATTAAATCGAATTGAACCTATATTCATTAAATTAGCAAATAACTTGAAACTAAAAATAACCATCAAGCGCTCAACAAAAAATAAAATAAAATAAAATAAAATTATACAATCAAAAATAAAAAGGAAGCAAAAAAAAAAAAACAAGGAAATTGCATAGAATAATTGGGGATATTAGATCAATATAAGAAGAGAAAGATTATAAAGTTGCAAACCTGATATCAATGGCCAAAACGTTGGCGTTAATTATTGTGGTGGACTGCTTCAATTCGAATAAAAAGTTGCAGACGTGATTCAATGTCCAAAGCGTCTTCTTCTGGTTGACTGTTCAATTCGGTGGTGATATTTTTTCTCTATCCAGCACTCACCGGTGATAAATCTCTGTTGTAAACTGCTCACGTAATGGACGTGTGTTTTTTTTTTTCTAACTGGGCGTATGGTTTAGGGCGTGTGTTTTTTGTTTTTTTTTTTGGAATATATATATATATTTTTTGGGAACATATCCTATGTAATTTTAACGGTTATTTTTCTTTCCTTTATTCTCACTCTTATTTTTTGGAATATATCCTATGGAATTTGAATAAGCCTAAAATATAGGCTAAAATATTTTGAAATATGATTTATATGAATCTTCTACTTATTTGCTTGAGTAAAAAAAAAGCTAAAATATTTGAAATATGAGTTATATGAATCTTCTACTTATTCTATGTAATTTGAATTAGTCAAAGTCGCATGAAATTAGACAAAGTCGCCTGATACATTATTTTTTCGATTAAAAAAAAATCAATTTGTTAATTTTTTTTTATTTCGATTTTTAATTTTTTTTTTTCTGAGTAAAAAAAAAAAGAAAAGCTATTTGTGTTGAAGGGCAGTCGAACCTGGGTCTCATAGACCAAATACACTGCAATTTCCACTAAGCCAGTTAAATGTATGTGACAACATTCAGTAGTTAAATATCTATACATTTTGGACCACGTAACTTCTAAAAATAAACAGTTTAATGTGTGAAAATTTTTACACAAGACCAACTCATCGAATTAATACTCAAAATTTATATAATACAACTATTTTTTTGGAAATTTTTTAAACCCCCCCCCCCCCCCTCCCAATTACGTTAGAACCCAAGACCTTCTCAACATAAAATTGCACTTTGCCATCAAACTATATCCATATTTATTTATTTATTTGTAGAAGTGAAGCATTTAAGATATGTCTATAGTCATTTCACTCAATTGTTTATATTTTTAACATTAATTTATGTTCAAAATATTAAAGAACGCAATAGAGTAACAATTTATGATGTTTGACATATGTGTCGTTAAAGACATACATTCCGTCATAAAGATATTAACGTTGTTATTCAAATATTGAGTGAAATTTATAACCTACTTTTTTTTCCAAGCCCTCATTTTACCAATATTCGAACGTAAAATAAAAATCTAATCTAATTTTTTTGAGTGAAATTGAGTTGTCTTCAGAAATACTATACAATTACATCACTTCGGTTGTTAGTTAACTTGTTATTTTATTCAGATAGCCTAGTCAACATGAATTATCATTCTTCATGCCTTCCTTTATAATTTTTTATTCAAATGACCATCTTCTTTAAAATTTGGATTTCATGTAATAGAAATGTGTAATGGTTATTTATTTCTTTAAATAAATACAAATATTTTGCTTAAGTATTTTTTACGGTCTATAGTGATTTCAATCACTCGTTTATATTTTAAAGAACGCGATATAGTAGAAAATAATGAAATCCCTAAACCCCCAAACCCTCAAACCCTAAACCCCAAACTCTCAAAACCCCTAAACCCCAAACCCGCAAAAAGTAAATTAAAAAATTATATAATTATATATATTTTAGGTTGATAGCATTGATAATTTTTTTAGGGTCTAATGTAATATGCAGATCAATTTATTGCGTTGATCGTTTACCAGTTTACGTTGGATAATATTCCTAAAATTTGCAATATTGAATATAAGACATTGGTGAATTCAAATAAATAAATAAAAACAAATTATTTCGATTTTATCAATTTCAACTCTAGGCGTAAACTGTTATGCTTGCATTATAATGTCTATTGTCAAGTGAAGAATTACAAAAGTGAAAATCTAAATTCAAAAATTTAGAATATTAAAACAGTACAACTTAACAATCCACAGAGACCTCATCACCTCTCTGGTCACAAGAACAATACACCCATTTGCAATAACTTTAAATTAGGCAAAAACTATAAGATAAAAAAATGCAAAAAATTCATAGCTTTTGAAACCTTGAAAAAGGCCACATAACAACTGATACCAGCCAAATGATGCACAACTAAACATTGTTCAGTGTATTTCCAATCTAAACATTGTCATCATATCATCTAATATTTAACTAATCAACTCAAACTCATAACCAATCTACAGATATAACTCCACTCTAGTAACAAATAAGTAACTCAATGGTATCAACACCATCAAAACTCAAATTTTTGGTATCTCAATCCGTATTAAAACTTGTATCCATCTGGTAACAATATGCGTAAAATCCCAAGATAAAAAAAGAATTAAAACCAGAAACTATTTTTTGTACACATCGGTGTATGTTGTGTCGAGTGTGCTCCGCATACCCTTCTTCTAAGGACCCTCATCGTCTTCGGTGAAATGCGACTTCTTTTCTTGCTCATCTTTGCTCTTTTTATTTGGACATCCCGTAACTTTATGTCCTTCGTACCTGAAAAATGGAATTTACAAATTTAATGATGTCCATACAAATAAACAACTTCATTAAGGACGTTCATATTCACATACCCACAAAACCCGCATTTCTGCTTTCTATTTCTGGGCGCTCCACGTGGCTTACTCTTCAACGGATTTCCAATACCATAATTTTGCGACTGCCTAATAGGGTCTCCAACTTTACTCTGCTCACCAATTGTTTCATCCCTTTCGAGAACCTCTGAGGTACCAGACACCACATCCTTCAAGGATTTTTTTGCTTTTTGAAATTGCTTCATAAGATCTTCAGTGCCAGAAGCAGATTGAGAAGCATCCAGACACAGAGCAACACACTCTCTGTGCAATTGCATGAATCTTTGACGTTGGGAATCGCTAGCTGAAAATAAATTTGTAAAATAGACGTGAAGCTGCTGTCCAATTTTTGTAGTCCAACGTTCACGGATGCAAGCATTGGGGATCGTCGTGACACCCAATTGTTTGAAGGCAGAGAATAAGTGGCAACAAGGAAATCCCGTCGACTCCAATTTCTCGCACTCACAATAAAATTTCTCATTTACGTCATCTATATCCACAGACCAACTCTTTTTTTTCGAAGAACCATACTTGATGAATGTTAATTTTCTGACCCCACCGTGCAACTCGATGGATTCTGCAAGAACAAGTGCTTGCTTTTTTGCGATTTCATTATGAACCTCGGTGCGTATGTTTTTACTATACACTGCAGACGCATGATCCACAAGAGAACGTAATGCAACGCGATTGTCTGATTTTACAGAATGTTCAGATTCACGTTGGATTTCGAATGCTGCAAGCCTAAGAGTATGGAGGTTGTTAAAAAATTGCTTCAGAAATTCACAGAGATTAAATCCTTGCTTACCCCTAACTTTGAAACGAGCATTCATCGACTCGGCTCTTTGGCTGCTCCTCATCATTGCTGTAAATTGGCCTTTGAAGTATGCCTCTGCCCACATTTCTCTTTTAGAATATGTCTCCAACACCCAAGAGTTTTCCGCAACCCCATATTTTTTTGTTATCGTTTCCCAGGCCTCCTCAAAATCATCGATGGATAATTTTTGTGTTGTCAGCCTTGAGAATTCATTGCAAAACTCAGGCACCTTAACATTTTGCCTACAATTCCGCCCTAAGTGCCAATTACAGAGCCTGTGCTTAGTTCTAGGAAAAACATGTTGAATCGCTTTGTGCATCGCAACGTCTTGATCGTTAATCACTGACAATGGGGCCTGCCCACCCATTAATCTGAGGAACGTCTGCAACAACCAGGCATACGATTCAAATGTCTCATTATGAATCAGAGCACCACCAAAAACACAAGTCCTCATGTTATTATCCACTCCTGATAGAATTACTAGAGGGAATTTATATTTGTTTGTTTTGTAAGTGCTGTCGAAAACAAGTGCATCACCGAACAACCTGTATTGTGCACGCCCAAGACCATCAGCCCAAAACAACATGTTCATTGATCCATCCTCACCAACTACTTTCTCATAAACTAAATCCACATCGTTGAGTTTCATCTCGTCTAATAGATACAGAGCCATGGTAGCATCTCCGTGCTTAACAAATTCCCTCCGCTCCTTTGCTAAAAAATTGTGCACGTCCTTATTTGAAAATGGCAAGTTTGAAGGACCTTCTGCAAGCTTCAAATAATCCATTATTTGGCTTGTCCTAATTCCTACTTCATTCATCATTGTTATCACAGCTTGATTTCCAGGAGATATATTCCTGACAAAAAAATAAATTAATAAATAAGATAATCTACAAGTTCATCCGATGTAATGTTTTGAGCCAAGATAAATCGTAATGAGTAATTTAATATGTGATACTAATTGAACAAATACTTGGCATGCAAATGAGAATAAATATATGGTAACGATTTCTGTAATGCAATTTCCGTACCTTTTAGCCTTCTTAGCAGTCTTCACAGTTTGTAGTTCGTGATTATGAGCGGATACAAACGTGGTGACCTTGTACTTCTTATTCTCTTCAGCGACCCGGAAACAGACTTTACAACCACATCTGGTATCCAGTTTTGACCTGCGGACGCTTTTCGGTCCACCTATAGGATGTTTACGAAATCAAGCCAGAGAACACTCCCACTTCATATTTTTTATAATGCCATTTTTTGTATCTGTGTGGCATTTTCGGGTTGTAAATCCCATTCTTCTCCCATATTTCTTAAAAAATAAATCAGCTTCATCCGTCGTATCAAAATTCTTTTTCAAAATAGTCTCGTCATCTAATGGGACATCATTGTCATCAACATAATTGGCATCCTCATCTGACCCGTCTTCTGAGCTAATTTGCTCCTCAAAGGAAGACTCGTCCACTTCTATATCTTCAACTTCAACGTCTGACAACATTACAGTATTTTCTAAATTGTAACTGCAAAAATTTTTTTGGAAAATATCAATAAATCTGACACAAATATTGGCAAATTTTTAACCACAATAGCATAGATCAACAAAAACTATACAGTTGAGTAATATTTCAAACTTTTACTTGCAGATTACTGGAGATAAGCAGGGTGCTGTGTTTGGTGATTTATTGTTTGGTGCACAAATGAATAACACGCAGACACCCTACACAACCAAACATAAAACAAAAATAAAAAATAAAGGATTGAAATGTAAAGGATCCAGTTCACAACCACTGGAGAAGTAGCAAACAAACTCATATTGCTTTACGAGTTACACTACTTTTAGGTTAGAAGTGCAAAGATGTCCAAGAATTGCTATAGACTTCACAGATCATGTAAATTCACACAGTAGACTCATGCTAGATATGATGTTAACTTTTCGATACCACTGAAGAAAAAAGAGAAATACAACTTTACTATAAAAACTAACAAGTCGAATATCAAAAAGCAAATTTAGCACTATCTATTCAAGTGTCGTAGATTTGCAACACAAATAATCAGAATGTTCAACAAAATAAACCACCACAAAGACAAAAGGGATAATTCCGAAAAATACAAGCCCACAATTTTAAAAAGGACAGAAGGGAATAAATTATAACTTTGAGAAGTAAACGTTAGTCTATATCTCCTTAACAAAGCAAATGAATGGTCCATATATTCAAGTTTCAGTGGTTTTTCACCGACAAGAGAAGTAGTGGCAGGCAATAGGACAATGTTAATGGGTTGACAGCATAAGTTAATGGATTTCACATCATGTCATCACTATATTCTTAGGTTCAAGTTTTACAGTATAATATCAGACACCATCCATTTCAACCTGCAACGACATACACAACAACGAATAAGAGAAAAAAAATAAAGAAAAGAGTTCATTATCACCTAACAAATCATTAGAGTTCTCTTAGGCATTTCAACAAACACTTGGTGAGCAGAGCTTAAAAAACCATAACTCAAAGAAAAATAAAGGAGGTTACCAGTTTTATGAGTAATAAGTTAGAAAAATAAAATTTGATTAACAAAATCGAGCTAACAGTAGAACCTAATTTGATTAACAAAATTTGCAGAATGATTGAAAAAATTTAACTAACAGGACGTGGTGGAAAAGGTGGCGGTGGCGATGTCTGGCGTGGTGGTAGCAGTGGTGGCAGCTGCAGCGGCGACGGCGGCGTGCTGTTGGTGGAGGAGTTGACAGACTATGAAGGAGGAGATTTATAATGAAGAACAAGCGTGACTTTATGAACTAAAAAAGAAGATATAACTATTTACTTATTTATTCTAAATTCATCTTTTAATTTAATTTTTTTTAGTATTTTTGAATAATTTGTAAAAAGGGATATAATGGTAAATTAAAAAATATAATTTAACGACATTAAATAAGTACAACAGGTCGCAGGTTAGTACAACATAGTACAAGACCACGTGGCACAATTTTAAAGCATGACTGTTGTCAGTCAGTACAACACCCTGACTGACGTAAGAAACACCCTTCTAATTATATATATTATTAATGAACTTGAAAAATGAAAACACACACACGTTTAGAACCTGAAAACAAACAGGGGAACTAAACTCATTTTGGAAAATTCTAATTAATAAATATTAGTTTATTGAAACTCAATTCATTTTGGTTAAAAATCAAACATTAATAGAATTAAACTAAAAAAAAGTTAGAAATTATAATTAGGAATTTAGGGTTTGGGTAGTTTTTTGTTTTGAGCCTTTTGGTTTGGTACTTGCATTGCAACATCATAATTAAAAAAAAAATCGGGCCAATATTTTTTTCGGGTCAAGCCCGGCCCGGTTCATTTCGGGCCGCTTATTTTTAGGCTCAGTCTGGCCTGAAAGACGGGCCAACTGGGCATACCCATCGGGCCGGGTCCATTTTGCCACCCCTATCTATATATATTCTATGTGAGTAAGTCTCATGTGCACCAATTACACGGTGCAACTCAAGTTTATTTTTAAAAAGTTAAACAGTTTATTAATAAAAAGTGTATCTTTCATAGTTTAACTTTTTAGTAATAAACTATGTTGCTGGAAAAGAGAGGGGAAAAGAGAGAGGATTTTCGCTTGCCAGAGAGAAAGGGGGAGGGGGAGGGAAAAGAGAGGGGAAAAGAGAGAGGATTTTCGCTTGCCAGAGAGAAAGGGGGAGGGGGAGGGAAAGAGAGAGAGAGATTGACACCGCCTAAAAAAATTGGCTGGAAATTCG
>JAPKLY010002892.1:0-21686 GCA_026898435.1 Prunella vulgaris | reverse complement strand
CCGAGCACAAGACCTCAGCTGATCTGTCTCCTCAGCTGGTGTACTGTCTGCTGGTACTAGGACCTCAGCTGATGTACAAGTCTGCTGGTGTGCACCTCAGCTGGTCTTCTTGACTTCATCTGAATATGTCTTTTATCCATGGTCCTTGTCTTGTCTGCGACGTGCTCTCAGCTGATCAGCTGATCTTCTGATGTCAGCTGATGTTAACTCCTCTGATGATCTGCTCTCGATACTCCAGTGTCAGCTGCTTATATCTTATGTCCTCTGAAATCGGCTAAGTCATCAAGGTCTCAGCTGGTCTTCTTCTCTATGATAGCTTCGGATCTTCTAGGCAGCAAGGTAGATTTCCCCTCACTCGAAACTATCTAATCCTAACTACTCATCAGCTGACTAACATGTTCAGCTGGTCCTATTACAACCTAATTGGTTTATTATATCATCAAAACATCTAACACAGATATCCTAACATCATCTTTCTGGGTGTAACCTTTAGCAACAAGTGTAGCCTTGTATCTTTCTATGTTAGAGTCACTTTTAGTCTTAAAGACCTACTTACAATTGACACTTTTAGAACCTTTAGGTAACTCTACCAAGTCCCAAACTTAGTTGTCGTTCATCGATTTAATTTCATCTTTCATAACATCGTACCACTTTACTGAACTGATACTTTTCATGGCTTATTTAAATGAGACAAGATCCTCATCAATGCTCAGATCACATTCATCCTCAAGAGAAAACACCATAAATCATCAGAAATAGTTGATCTTTTATGTCTCATTGTACGTCTTAAGACTATTTATTCTTGTGGTTCATCAATTTCTTTCATCCATATTATTATCATCTTGTGAATTCGAAATATCAATTTATTGTTCTTGTATATTTTGTCTTTGTGACACAACAACAAAAATAATGACAGTAGAAGAATCGGGTGTAGTAGTTTGCACTCGAGTTTCTTGAACATCCACTTTTTGAGATTCCAAACTCCCACTAGTTTGACCATTTTCAATGAACTAAGCATTTCCTGACTTAATAATCCTCGTACTATAGTTAGGACAATAAAATCTATATCCTTTTGACTTTTCAGGATAGCTAAAGAACATATTGATTGATCAAGGATCAAGTTTTATTTCATGCATATTATAAATGATTAGGGTCATAATTGCATGTTTTTGCATCCATTTCTATATGGTTTTGATGTGCTTATGTTCATATTTGACCCTAAAATGCGATACTTTATGCATTTAACCCTTTTTGGCTAAAAAGTTATGTTTTGTAGTGAAAATGAGCAAAATTGGCAAGAGACGAGCAAGTTCGTAAAAGTCCAAAAATTTTGAGTTGATCCAATGGGGGCAAATGATATACCATGTCGAAGGGTTCGAAGAGAGGATCGTAACGGAAAATGAATTGAGTCAATCGGAGCTCTAGAACTCAAGATATGAAGAAAACGAGGAAGTTGAGGATTGATCGGACGAGTCGAAGCCGGGCTCGTGCGCAACCAAGCCTGGGCTCGTGTGACCACAAGCCCGGATTCGTGCGACTGGTCTATGGTTCGTGCGACGAAGGACCGAAAAAATGCAAGGAGGAGCTCGCAAGAGTCCGGTTCGATCGGCCACCATGGAGCATTCGTGCTAAGGCCCGAACAGGCCCAATTTCGAGGGCTGTTTCATCTTTTCGCGCGTTTAATGAAGGGCATTTTGGACTAAACATTGTGGGCACTATAAATACTCCAAGGATCAGATTCTCAAGGCAATCTAGCTTAGTTTTAAATCATAATTCAAGTTCTTAGATTAGATTAGAGAGGGAGAGAGGTAGTTACTAGTTGGGTTCGTAAGATTTCTTCTTACGATTTCTTCGATTACTTTTGATCTACCGCTTGGATCGTCGATCTGTTTATTCCTGCATTCTCTCCACACCAAGAGCTACATTTTGACCGATTGTTTTGTAATTTCCATTGCCGGATCATTTTCTAGCATTTTAGAGGTAACTTGTATCTTTTCAATTCTCATTGTAATAGGTAATCTCTTTACATTTCTTGTATGATGATGATTGTTACTAGCTTAATTGTTCTTTTGTTTACCAAATTAGCCATGGGCTAATTCCTTCATGTGTTGGTGTATGACTCCAATGGAGTAATGTGGTGATCATGTTGATCTTTTGAATGCTATGAGTTGTTGTATGATCAATTCTCTACATTGATGGATTGTATGAATGCTTTGCATGTGTAGTTGATCATAAGGGCCATTAGGGAGTTAGTCTCATACGAGAATGGAGCTATTTACCTAAATCTTCTTGTATTAAGGCCAATGCATGCTAAGTGTTTGATAAAATTCCTAAGATAGTGAGAATTATCCTTAGTGAATTGGAAGGACAATTAGAGGCTTTAATGTGTATTTAAGGAAACCTTTTGCATGTTAGAGTTGCTTGCCAATTGATTGTACAATACCTCATTGCATGATTAAGGGATACATCACCATGTGAAACATAGGATAGTACACTAGCACATATCTCTCACATTTGCTCACTTTGCAACCCAAGGTGATAGGTAGTTTACTTCTTTGACGCATTAGTAGATATTATATACCTTTTCCCTTTATTGCTTTGTCTGCTTTCCAATTGAAACAACAATTTTCCTTACAAGACCCCATCTCTCTGTGTTCGATAAATATTAAACTTGGTCAACTTGTCATGACGATATAGCGATCACGTACACTTGCGTGTGGACACCTTTTGAGCAAACAATAAACCTTTAGGACAACCCCAAACATGAAGATGCCTCAAACTGGGTTTTCTACCAGTCCACAACTCGTAAAAAATCTTAGGAACCCTATTAAGACAGTTTGCAAATGAACCTGGATTCTGTCCATTTTCATTATATTTTTCATAATATTCACCACCACGATATGATCTCACAACTTTTACCTTTTTATCTAATTCTTTCCACCTCATCAATGAACATCTTTAGGAAGTCCATTGATTGAGACTTGCCATGCATTAGATAAATGTAACCATAACGTGAGAAATCATCTATAAAAGTGATGAAATATTTTTCACCACCCCAAGAGGGAATGTCAAAAGGTCACAAATATCGGTGTGAATAAGTTCCAAAAGTTGAGTGCTTCTTGTGGTTCTTTCTAAAAAATATATTCAATAGCATGATGGTACATTTTAAAGTCTATTTTGTTGGGTCTAAACTTTTCAATAGCATGATCATACATTTTTCTTTAACCAGTAAATAATGAGGGTAATTTTGTTGGGGAGCAAAGTATTGAGAAACTCTTTAATTGTAGTGGTAACATGTGTCATCTACATATGTGTTGTACTTGATGTACTCATTTTTTTCTCTTGGAAATTTCTTGATCATTTTTTCATTTATTTCATCAATGTACTCGTTCAACTGCCACCATACTTATTTACAACTTAAGTATTTCCACCAAATCTTATAAGTAAGAGTGTGTCAAACTTTCATTTATTGTTTGTTTTATGATACTGGAAGTACTTGTTTGAAATTTCTTCCAAGTACCATGATCTCTTACCTAAATGGTGTAGAATGCTGCATTATATCTCTAAAGGTCCTATGGACAACCTCGATTATAGTTCTTTTTGCCATTAACATTTCGTCCTAGATTATTAGTGTTGCTTTGCTGATGAATTCTGTGCGACTGCTTTGCTTAGATATAAGATACACATAAATTTTGTCTATTTGCAATGGAATGTAAAATTGTGAGTGTCCTACACCATCTCCTGGTAATATAGATGATGCAACTCTCTAAATCGTCATTGCAAGAATAATCATTCTATATTTTCTAAGATTTACCAATTAATACTCTATACAGGTAGGTTTTTTCTATTTTCCTGATCCATTGATAAAAAAAAAAGATTATCTTTCTTTGTGTCTATTCTATCCAGTATTACTATTTTTGGTCCCTTAAATAGGTTTTAAGGTTAAAGGCTTTTACAAGTCTAGAAGGGGGGTGGAATAGACTTGTATCGGCACTTAAAACATTTTCATTTTTGGGCTTTTTATAAAATCAACTGACTACCCGAAGGTCGTCAGATTTTAAAACCAACAGTAACCTATTGAGTGTGTTGTGTATTTTACGTGCATAAATGTTTTTAAAGAAAATCTTTTATGTAAGTGTGCACAAATAAAAAAAGCAATAATAAAAGAGCATGGACATGAGATTTATATTGGTTTGGAATAAATCCTACATCCACTCTCCACAATTTAACTTGAATTGTGGGTCTATCCACTATTTTTTTCTCAGTCACTCACTTGAGAGTATAGACTCTCTTACAAGAGTTAGTGCAATCTTGCAACTAACGTACATGCTTCTATAAAACCTTACAAAATATTAGCGTTTATGGGAGTGTTTGAGTATAATGAAATTTTAGCAACGTTTTTGCAAAGTTTAAATCGTGTAAGAATGTTGTTGAAATCTTCAGCTGTACTTCTATTTATAGGGATCGAATTACTAGCCGTTGTGATTGACTAGAATTTAAATCTCCTATAAATTTGGAATCAATCAATCATAGTGATTTCCAGATTTCTTCTAAATCGGCCTGATCTTCAATCAAGTTTGTCCCCTTGATTAATTACCTTCTAATCCAAAAATCTTGTAGCCGTTGCTAGATCTTGTCCCCTTTACTTGATTAGCTTCAACATGGACGGATCTTCTAAACAACGGCTCGGACATCCTCAACTAATCTGGATAAACCTAAGTTGATCTAGGTGGACTCAGCTGATCTGGATGGACTCAGTTGATCTTAGTAGACATCAGTTGATCTTGTCCTCGTCTGACTGCGTACGGTTTTTCAGCTGGTCTTCGACATCAGCTGGCTTCTTCTTCTTCTTCTTCTTCTTCTTCTCCTTCACTTGACTTGAGTTCATCTTTATCTTCGATCATGTCAGCTGGCTTGATCTTCTGTCTTCAAAGAATTGGCTAAGTCTTCATAGTGAACTTAGTTGATTTTCTTCTCCATAAGCATCTTTAGATCTTCTAGGCTGCAAGGTTCCCCCTTACAAAATACCTATCTAATCCTAGTCTATTCATCAGCTAACTAATAGGTTCAGCTGGTCCTATTATAAGCTAAGTTAGTTTTTCATATCATCAAAACACTAACAGAATATCCTAACAACTATGTATGCATATTTTATTTATTTAGGTACAAAAATGCTTTGATGTCCTTATCCAGTGTGATGGTTGTTAATTCGTCAGTAATTTTCTTTGATATTCTATTTATGGGCTCTAGGTCGATGCTTATTATTTTTGCCAAAGGGTACGTACTTATGGTTTTGCTCAAAAATTCAAAAAAAATTTCGATATCTCGAAGTGCGGAATTCTGCTTTTGTTCGATTGATTAGTTGATATGTCTTAAAAAATCTTTAGACATGAGCTCAAAAAATATATTTCTAATGTCAGGTGACTAACAATATGCTAATATTGTTTCGAAGAGTCTTCTTAGTTCTCGTGATATTTTGAAAATTAATGCTTCATCCATGCATTTGATTATGTTTTGGTCTAATTCAAGAAGACATCTTTTTATGCCGGTGCACATCATTAACTTTTATTAGATCTTAAAAAGATTTGGGTCTTGAAAAGTGATTCAATATTTCCTTTTGTGGTATATTTTGCCTTCAGCTGGTTTTCACTTGCTATCCTTGAGACAACATTCCCACTTTGTCTGTTCATCCACTTATAACTTTGTTTGTTCCATACATAATGCTTTGAAAAATCTTTGTACAATAGTATCTTGGCTTTCCTATCCATTTTGCACATTTAAAAAAAATCTATTAGCCTTGGTTTTGAGGTTTTTTCATTTTTAAAGACTCTGCACAAGTTTTGTTTACCCAGAATGTTACTCATTGCTAGTTTAGGAGACGCATTTGGAGCGTAATGACTAGACGTGACATCTCATTCAACCAAAAATCATACATTCTCCATAGTAGCTTCTGTGCAGATACCCATCTTGCATCCTGGAACTCTTTAATCTCATCCAATGTTCCATGCTTGCCATAGCTATTCTATCGTGGTCTTTGTAGATGTACTTATATTAGTACTTAACTGCTTTCAAACCTAGGTATATCTCAATGTTAGTGTCTGTTTTGAAACACCTAAAACAACTTCTAGAATAGTTCCTCTTCAAAGCTATCTCTCACATCTTTTGAAAAAAAATTATTCTAGAAGTTGTTTCGTAGAATTTCAAAATAGACACTTAATATGATAATTATAGCTGATCAATAGGAAAGGATTGTAGAAAACTGCCTATTAATTATCGCGATCGGCATTTCTGTACTTATGATGATAAGTTAAGGTGATTAGTTTTGTAGAGTAAGGTTTTTTCGAATGGATAGTTGTATTCCATTATTTCTTTTTCTATAAATTGGATATGTGTTATTTTCTTATATTATTTTTTTGGAGTACTGTCTTGGGTAGTGGAACCTGTATTTCCTGTTTTCCATGCAAGACAATTTAGATTGAGGCATCCACATGGTCCATGCATTATGTGTTTAATAACAACTTCATACAGCGAGAGGTCTACCTTTTTGTCTAAAAATTTTGCACTTGCATACTAGTTGTATGGAACAATTAATTCGAAAATTAATGTTTTCAAAGTAATTTCTTTTTAATCGCAAAATTTTGTCCCACTCATTTTATCCCATCAAAGAAAAACATATTATTGCATTTATGAAATTGTGTTATATGATTACTTATGATTTGTAGGGTGTTATATATGGTACCTTAACTGCTTAGTTCTGGTCATTACCCAATGTAGTCTTATTTGACCCAATTGTGTAGAGTAGAAAAATCAGGTTATTCAAATTGTCAAAGATATATATGTAGTAAATTAGTTAATTAATATTCGTTAGAACAAAAACATAATTGACTTAATTACAGAGTAAAAATATTTTGTGTCACATATAGTGCCTAAAAATAGAGACGGCACTAAATATAAATAATTTGATTCTCAAATTTTATCATCATGCATATTTTAAAGATAAATCCAATATATATATAATTTTTATAATTTAATTATCGAATCTTAACATTATAATATCTCAAAAATATATTATATAATATATACGATTTAATTAGAAAGGACAAAAAAAATATGACAAAAACATCCAAAAATGATTTTCAATTGCTTGTCACTTTTATATATAGCATAGATAATATCACTTAACATAAAGTGATAATAAAAACTATTTGGGCCAAATTGCGCCTACACAAAATTAAATAGGCCCAGGTTATTTAGATCCCATTTTAAGGAAAGGAAAGTACACTCGATTGATTAAAACACCCTAATGTATACTAAGTAGTTCCTAAGTTAATTTTCTAATAATATTTTATTTATAAAAATTAATTTTAAAATATTTTTTAAAAAACCGTACGTAGTTTCGAATTTTTTTTTCTCGAAATTATGTCAATAACTCAACAAATCCGAGTTGTGATTTTACTATTAGGGTTATACTGACAAGTATGTGTTTAGCCAAAAGGTGTCTACGTGCAAGTGTACACGATTGTTATTGCAATGACAAGCTTAACCAAGTTTATTTTAAATCGAACCCAAAGGAGACGGATATTTGTAAGGTAAGACTATTGTTCTTGATTCAAAAATCACAAAGTAAGTAAAGGGGATATGGTATCTATGTCTACAAGTGCGTCAAACTAGTAAACTATCTATCACCTTGATTCACAAAGTGAGCAAGTTGTGTGAGAAGTGTATTAGTGTACTATCCTATGTTTCATGTGGTGAAGTATCACTTACTCATGCATTGAGGTATTGTATAATCAATAGGCAAGCCACTCTAGTATGCAAAGGTTTCCCTAAATGCACATAAGAGCCTCTAATTGTCTTTCCAATTCTCTAAGGTAATTCTCACTATCTTAGGAATTTTAACAAACACTTAGTATGCAATGACCTAATAACAAGAATGTTTTAGGTAAATAGCCCAACTTTCCTATGAGACTAAGTCCTAATGGCCCATACAATCAATTATGTATATAAGCATTCATACAAACCACCAAAATAGAGAATTGATCATACAATATCTCAAGCATTCATAAGATCAACATAAACACCACACTAATCCATAGGAATCATACACCAACACACAAAGGGATTAGCCATGGCTAATATGGTCATCATAAAAGAAATTGAAACATTAGCTATCATTATTATGCAAGAATTCAAAAGAGTATACACGAATTTACCTATTACAATTGGAATTGAAAAGATACAAGATTACCTCTATAAGCTAGAAAATGATCCGACAATAGAAATTGAAAATCAATCGGTAGAAATATAGCTTGAGCTATGCTAAGAATGCAGGAGAAGACGGATCGTCGATCCAAACTGTAGATCAAAAGTTATCTAAGAAATCGGAATTGGAAATCTAAGAACACCACTTGGAAACTACCTCTAACTTCTAACTTCTCCTAATCTAGTGAGAGAATATGAATCTAAGAAAATGATAAAAGTCTCTTTTAGAAAATCTGAGATGGAAGTATATATAGTGCCCTTGGATCATTGACTAAGATGCCCTTCATTAAAACGCCCAAAAATACGAAAATAGCCCTGAAAATCTGAGAAATATGAGCTGCTGTAGCCCAAGAACTGTGCAGCTGTCGACCTCTTGGGCGACAGCTTGGTCGACAGAAAGCCCTCTTGTCGTCCAAGAGCTGTGCAACTGTCGACCAAGCTTGGTCGACAGCCAGCTCGACAAATGCCTGTCGATCCAGAGATGTTGGTTGCGCGAGGCCTGTCTTCCGAAGAAGGAACCCGTGTCGCCCAAGGCCTTAGTCTCGGTCGATGCGTAACTTCCTTGTTTTTGTCATATCTTAAGCTCTAGAACTCTGATTGACTCGATTCTTCTTTCGTTGCGACCCTCTCTTCAAGCTCTTCAACATAGGATAGTAATTTCTCCATTTTGCTCAACTCCAGAATTTGGACTTTTCTCGATCTTGCTCTTTTCTTCCTCATTTTGCTCGTTTTCACCTACAATCACAACTGCCTAGCCAAAAAGGGTTAAATACACAAAGTATCACATAATAGGGTCAAATATGAACATAATATCACCAAAAGTATATAGAAATGAGTGCTAAAACATGCAATTATGACCCTAATCAGTATGTTTTTACTTTGTATAACTAAACAGAATCTTGAGTTTTATCTAAAATAAATTACTTATGACACTGCTGTATATTTTTACGTCATTTATTTACTGCAAATCATTTAATATAAAGTACAAATTACACTGTAGATAAATATGGTGATTCCTGGATAACTCACAGAAAATCACATCATTTGTTCCTTGTAACAAGTACCTTCACAACCTAGATGTGATTTGAAAACTCCATTGGTAAATGGTTGATGTGTAACTCCCATATTGACTTGTGACTTTTTCGTATTTTTGCACGTTTAATGAGCTCAAGCTAATCTACCAAAAAGCGGATAGATAATTGTAGTATTGCAAGTATACGACCAAGTAGTATCGACCTAGGACAAGAGAGAGCTATGGATCCCCGAAGTCATGTGTTGGCATAATTATTATAGCAACGATTCCGGATTTTTGAAATATTAAATGTAAACACCAAGCAAACAATAACAAGCAATTATCCTAACTTCGTTAAGAAGTGCAATGAGAGAGAATGCTTCGGGTGTTCTCCTCCCAATTTCAACCAATGTTTCTTACGACACAACCATCTATCCTTTGCTATGTTTTAGGAATTTACTAGAGGCTACCACAAAGAATTTGAAGACTAATCCCTTTTGAGGCTTAAGTGATCAAGCAACAAGGCAAGCACATAACGTAGTGAACTATAGGAAGGTTCAACACGGTTACTAATCCCTATAATTCCACTCTCACCAAATTCTCCAATCCTCGATTAAACAACCTAATGTCTATTATGGATCGTCTAAGCCATATACCCCCTCTCGATGCAATAGATTACTAAGAGAATCGAATCAATCAAACAAACATTTCTCTACAAAATCAATTAAGTAAATACCCAACTCTCATTGAAGGATCTACCCACCAATTAAGAGTTATTCAATTCATTCAATCAATCTAATCAAGATAAACACCATAATAAAAGCAATAAACCAATCACATAGCAAATTCAAGACAATCAAGCCATAATCACATCAATCTCCATTGCAATTCAAACCAGTGTTCTAAAAGTCAGCCAAGTCAGCCCTTGGCCGACCCGTTATACCTCAAATTGGCAAAAAAAAATGTTTGCACCTTTAGTCGGCGTCTAGACGCCAACTAGTCGGGTCTAGGCGCCAAGTCGCCGACTAGTCGGGTCTAGGCACTGATTTTTTTTTTCTATTTTGAACAAGTCAAAGATATACAATTACCATTAAATTAAAAATAATTTGATTTTGAGCCTCCAGAATTTTGCTTCTAATTAATTCAATGAGTAACAAAATTATAATTGAGCCCAAATAATTCATCAATTTAATTCATGAGCCCAAATTAATTTTGTTAATAAAATATCAATACAAATAATAATTTCATAATTAAGCTCAATTAATTTAATTTTGTATAAATAATTGGGTGAAATCTTACAAAATAGACAATTAAAGTACATTAATTTATGCATAATATATTACTAATTTATTAAATTATTTATTTTATTACCGATTAGGTGTTTCCGAGTAGTCCCCGACTAGTTCTCGACTAGTCGCTCTAGTCGCTAGACCCTAGTTGTCCGACCGACTAGCGACTTTTAGAACACTGATTCAAACACCCAAATCATGAAATGTTTAGCTCATAGCTAAAATCAACTAACAAGAGGAAATAAATGCAAAATAAACAAAGCCCATGCTTAATCCACTAAATAAATTGCAATAAGTAAAAGATATCACCTCTTGATGATGCAAAATTGAGAAAATATGAAAACCCAATCTAATCCTTGCTTGAATCTTGAAATTAAACTTAAAATTAAGCTAATCTATGGAATCTAAAGTAATATATGGAAGGGATTGTTAATGACATCTCCGCAAAAAAAGTTTTTATGTGGCTTACGAGTGCGATTTCACTAACAATCGATCGAATTCAGTTTACCAGAATTACAAAGTTAATAATTCTGGAAAGATTTTGGCAGAACTTCGCAAAGGCAGAGAAAACTTGCTTATTTCTGAAATTGGAGGCCTATTTATAGGCGAATTTACAAGCAGGTGGTGGCAAATACTTTGCCACTCTTCATGAGAAACTTACACGTGTCCCTCACCATTTATACAAGATAATCATAATAAAAAATCGACTAAAAATAGTGGAAATGAGGCTTTGGCGATCAACTTCAAGGCTGGGGAGCAGGTAGTTGGGCGGGCAGGTGAGTTTCCTAGATTGTATGACCTGCTCGCCTCCTATGCGCCATAGTAGGGCGAGTAGGTAATTGGGCGAGCAGGTGAGCTGCTCGCCCATCATAAGGATTGTAAGACATGCTCGCCTCTTATGTGCTTTAGGGCGAGCAGGTTTAGCTGGGGCAGGTGGTTGGGCGAGCAGGTGAGCTGCTCGCCCCTCTCCATTTTACACTGCTGCTCGGCTATTTCTTGCTCGACGAGGGATTCTTCTTCTTCTTCTTTATTGATTCTCATTAGTTTTGGCTGCATTCACATCTCTTTTTTGTGATCTCTTCACACTTGATTAATCATTTTGGGACACGTCATCTGGTATTCCGCTGATTACTTCCTTGAGCACTTGAATTAGATTATTTCATCAACAGTTGCCCCCTAGCTTGATGTTTGTTTGAACCTTCAAGGGAATAACAATTGTCAAGCTATTTGGATTATCTGTGGGATTTCTTCATGGCTTGGAGGTAATTTGGGATTTAATATAACCTGCAAATGTTTGGAATGTGGATATAATGAAAGACCCACGTGGCCTCATTAAAAACCTAGCCTTAAACCACCCTTGTGGATAAACTGGTCGTAGGAAAAAGAGATACCAGGGTGTACTCCCAAATATCCATGTCCAAATGATGTAAAATACTAAAATTATGGTTAATGTACGATTGGGTAGTTGAAATTGGTGATCAACAACTTGAATTGGTAGAAGGCGACCAGCTCACTCGGCGAGCAGCTCACCTGAAGGAGCTGCTCACCTTTCCATAGTGGAAGCTGCTCGTCATCATAGGCGAGCAGGTGGAGATGCTCGCTATAAGCTGCTGACTCGTCACCAGCTTGATAACTATTGACTCGTCAGAGCGTTATTCGATCCGGTTCTTTCTTTATGCTCGGTCTCCATGTGCCATTGGGTTTTCGAACAAGGACAGGGTTCGCCACCCATTGTGGGCATAACGCTTCATGTATCAACTTATTATCCAGCAATTTCTTGACTTTAGTCGTCAGTGCCTCATATTTTTCAGGACCAAACTTTCGTCTCTTTTGGCAAATTGGTTTGTGTGCTGGATCAATATTTAGTCGATGACAGGCATGTTCAGTTGGAATGCCTGTCATATCCGAATGAGACCATGCGAAAATGTCTAGATTATTTTTCAAAAAACAAACCATTCTTGATCTGAATGATACCTGTCCAAAAGATAACTTTCCACTCCCCACATAGATCATCTGCTCGATAACACTGCAGGACATGAACTTATGACCTTCATGGACGCCTTTGCGGGGTATCACCAGATTGCCCTACATCCTGACGATCAGGAGCACACCACATTCTACACCAACAAAAACCTCTATTGTTGGGATAGGATGCCATTTGGCTTGATCAACGCTGGAGCCACCTACCTGAGATTGGTGAACAAGATATTTGATGAACATATCGGCCACTCAGTCGAAGTCTACGTGGACGATATTGTTGTAAAAAGCTTACATAAGGAAGACCATCTTGAACATCTCTCTCAAACATTCCAGATACTCCGCGCCTATAACATGAAACTTAACCCGAAGAAAAGCAGCTTTGAAATTCATTCGGGGAAGTTCCTGGGACATCGAAAAGTTCAACGCCTTACAGGATGTTTAGCCGCACGAAATCGCTTTATCTCACGTTCTGGAGATAAGTGTCGGCCATTCTTTGAGGCCATGAAGAAGAAAAATGATGATTTTGTGTGGACAAAAGATTGCCAGACAGCATTCGAACAAATCAAAGAATATCTAGGTAACACACAAATTCTGTCTAAGCTAGTGCCTGGCGAAAAGCTTTTCCTCTACCTCACGGCATCAGAGGTAGCGATAAGCTCAGTGCTAGTACGTGCTGAAGGCAAATTTCACTCCCTGATATACTACGTCAGTCAAACTCTATATGAAGCTAAAATCTGATATTCTCTGACGGAGAAACTCACATATGCATTGGTCATGAGCACACGTAAGTTGCGGCCGTACTTCTACGATCATCAGGTGGAGGTACTCACAACGTTCCCGCTCAGACAGATTCTACATCGCCCTGATACAGCAGGAAGATTACTAAAATGATCACTTGAAATCAGCTAATTTAGCATTACGTACGCAACAAGAACGACAATCAAGGGACAGGCTCTGGGTGATTTCATTGTAGAGTTAACTTATCCATTAGAACTGACAAGAGATTATGAACACCCGTGGCACCTGTACGTAGACGGTTCATTTACCAACCTGGCGTCGGGGGCAAAAATGGTCTTAATAAGCCCCGACCGATAGGTGTTCACATCAGCCATTCGATTTGGTTTCCTGGCAACTAATAATGAAGCAGAGTACGAGGCATTGATAGCCGGGCTCAGGCTTGCGTTAGCAGTGGGAGTCAAGAAAGTACAAATTTTGGGTGACTCACAACTCATAGTATCACAAGTTCGAGGGGAATTCGAGGCTAAAGATGAACACATGATTCTGTATCAAAAGATAGTGGCTCATCTGATAGAAAAGTTTCAACAAGCATATATTGAACAAATACTAAGACTCAAGAATACACAAGCCGATGCTCTAGCCCGGTTAGCATCCAGCCAGGGGGCAATGGAGATAACAAAAGTCGTCATCACCCAGCTCGACAATCCTTCAACCTTGGATTATCAAATAAATCAAACATTGAATTGTGGGTATGAGATAGACGAGGAGGATGACGATTGGAGGATGAGCTTCGAGAAATATTTGACCACGGGTGAACGGCCCAAAGATCCTTGGACAGCTGTTCGGCTGGTCAAGCAAGCAGCTCGTTACGTATTGGTCGATGGCCAGTTATACAAAATAGGATTTTCATCACCCTTACTCAAATGTGTCTCACGAAAGCAAGGATGGGAAATTCTCGATGAAATCCACGAAGGTATATGAGGAAGTCATGCAGCAGGGCGAGCATTAGCGCATAAAACCATGAGGCAAGGATATTATTGGCCTACACTGAAAGAATATGTTATCTCATTTGCAAAGAAATGCCGTAAGTGTCAAATGTTCACTCCTAACATACACGTTCCTCCACAAGAGATGAAAGCGGTGTATAGCCCATGGCTATTCGCCAAATGGGGTATCGACATCATCGAACCATTCCCACCTGGGAAAGGAAGTGTGAGGTTCGCAGTGGTTGCCGTGGATTATTTTACTAAATGGGCCGAAGCCGAATCACTTGTGACAGTCACCCAAGAAAAAATGATTAATTTTATCTGGAAGAACTTGATTTGTAGATTCGGCATACCTCGATCAATCGTAACTGACAACCGACCATAATTTGACGGAAAGAAAATCTGAGAGTTCTGTAATACTTGGGGAATAAAAAAGTATTACTCGACCCCATATCATCCGCAGTCCAATGGTCAGGTTGAAGCTATCAAAGAAATTATCAAGCGGACAGTAAAACTCCGTTTGACAGAAAAGAAAGAAAGCTGGTCGGAAGAACTCCTGGAGGTATTGTGGTCATACCGCACGTCATTTAGAACAAGTACAGGCGAAACTCCATTCTCAATGGCGTACGGTGCTGAAGCAATGGTACCAGTTGAATTGCAAAATCCAACATGGCGAGTTTGTATGTACAATGAGAAAGAAAATGATGAGGCCATCGCAATCGAGAAAGATTTTCTTGAAGAAAAGCACATGGCGGCAGAAATACGCAATGCAACATACAAACAATATGCCACTCGGTAATACAATTCGCGAGTCAAAACCAGAAGTTTCCAAGAAGGAGATCTAGTACTGCGAAAAATCCTATCCACTCCACCTGGAACCTTTGGACCTGTATGGGAAGGACCATTTCGTGTTTCGCAAGTTGGTCAAATGGGACTTGTGAATTGGAAGACCTGGACGGGGTACCATCTTCATACACATGGAATGCTGCTCATTTGAAGAAGTTTTATCAATGAAGGATGTATAATGTACATTTTGTTGCACAGAACCGATAATAAATGCTATAGACAGCCTTTTTTAAAGGGTTGCAGTCTAATTGAAATTGCATAAATGCTACGTGGCTGTAGAGGGTTAATGCGCTCCAAGTAGAGCCACAGCTCTGCTTGTCGAGCATGCTCCTGGTAAAGTGACAAAATGGTATTTACAATACCAATACGTCCTACACACAAGAGCTAAAGCATGTCGTACGCTCTTCTTAGGTCGAAATGTTACGCTGTTAAACACCTAACAACTCCCATACAAGAATCAAGCATGATGCCCCGAAAGACCATTCACAAGGGCCAGAGCGATGCTTCGTATGCTCATCCAAAGGATGTAGTACACGCTCCAAAGGATAGCAAAATGAATGCACCCTGGAATACCGGGACATCGCTTCATGCACGCCAGAGGGACGCGGAAAATGCTCCTACGGACGTAATGAACGCTTCTTGATGTCCCATTTCCGCACGAGCGCCTTTATTCGTTACAGCTGAAAAAGCTATTCGTAAACGCTAAAAAAGCAAAATAAAGCGAATTAAAAGGCCCAATAGATGCGAAAGGTGATATACCGATTAGATATAAATGGCATTTCATTAGAGTTCATTAAAAATAAAACAAGAACATCAAAAGCATTCTGATCAGAAGAGTAAAGGCAGCAGCAGAAGGAAGCAAAACTGATGTCTAAAACACTTAAGATATCAGACAAACAATACAAAAATGCTAAAGCAAACAAGCCTAAACAGTTGGGGGCACATTCACTAGCGGCAAGAGTAATTTATCCTTCAACCAGAGTGAATGATGACATCTCAGCTGACTAAATTTCATCCATCAGTATGGAAGAAGCAGGGCCCGATACCATAACGAAAGTCGCAAAGCAACCAAGTGAAAGCACTCACCAAGAAATAATACATTGAATATTCCAGAAATAATAAAGGATCTCCAAAAAGATCGAAAAGCTGCAAACTGTTTTTTAAATGCATCTACTTTCAGGTATAAAGAAACACAAGAAGCCAGTGCTCACTCAACCCACACGAATGGAGTAACTAACACAGGCATTCAAATAGCCTACGAGTATCTGGAAGGATTGCAAGGTACTCTTTTTTCCCTATGACCGGTTTATCCACAAGGTTGGTTTACAGCTAGGTTTTTAATGAGGCCTGTAGCGTCCTTCTATGTATTCGTAACACGGTTATAGAATCCTGCGAAGCCACATCTGATGCATCTAAGTATGAATGCAAGGAAATACAAGCACAAAGAAGCCAACAAAGCGGAAGACAAATCAATTCAAGCTCAATCTACTTCCTTGCACTGGAGAAATCTTGCGAATAGCCTGATGCTCGTTATTCATCGAACAATTCAAACAAACATCAGGCTAGGGGCAACTGTTAATGAAATAATCGACGTGCGTGCTTAAGGAAGTAATTAATCAAGTCCGGATTGATGTGTCCAAGAGAATTGAACAAGCATGAAAAAAGAACAAGATTGAAGAACGCTCTGACGAGTCAACAGTTGTTAAGCTGGTGATGAGTCAACAACTTATAGTGAAGCAGGTAGCTGTTCAGCAGCTTCTAGTGAAGCAGGCTGTTGATCAGCAACTTATGATGAAGCAAGTTGGTGACGATTCAGCAGCTTGTATTTCCTATATAATGTAATCGAATTCTTTCGAATAAAGATACAAAATTTTTACCTTAACGAAGTTCTACTTGAACGATGAGCTTATATAAATGACCTACCTACTTACTCATAAAACCTCGCATATTAGTCTATTTCAGCATATTGTTGATGTAATCGATGTTATTATAGCCACATAATTGCGTTTACGAAAATTACATCAACAGGGATTGTGCAAAGATTGAAAAAAATGCTCCAAGGAAAAGATGGAAACCCTATCTCTTGCTTCCTCCCGCCCAAAACTGAAAATCTACTGCTATACTCAATTCTAGTGCCTTTTTTACTCCTCCCAGGATCATTCCACGTGTCAAAATCTGAAGAAAAATATCTTGAGTTGCTCGACCGTGCAGGGTTGCTCGAACAAAAGTGCTCGAGCACGCTTTTAGAAATCACAAAACACTTTTAATTTTCCCGATGCTTGATCGAGCAAGGATGCTCGAGAAAAAGTGCTCGAGCAGCTTTTCTCCTTAGTTTGTTGCGTAAAATCCTTAAGGCTGCACGACAGTGTTGGGTTGCTCGACCACTGCCCCCGGTCGAGCACGACTTTAAAAATCGCTTCAACAACTTTGCTTAGCTGGTGCACGATCATGCATGGTTGCTCGACCACAAGTGCTCGAGCAGACTATCAAACTTCTCCATTTTGACACCTAGCTTCAAATCTTGCTCAAATTCCTTTCTATCTTTTCCAAAATTGACTCTTCTTCCAATTGTGCTTTTCAAAGCTTCTTTATCAACAAAATCTCCTATAAATCAAACATTTCTAGTATAAATCAATATGCACAAATTCTTAATGAATTCTCAATCAATTAACAAATAAATCTGTCAATTTCTCACACAAATGTCAACAATTATATCAAAATATACAACCTAATCAACTCCCCCAAACTTAGCATGTTGCTAGTCCCTAGCAACCAAAGAATTTAAAACCATAGGGTGAGAAGATTCAAAACACTCAATCACAAAAAGAATAGACAATTATAAAGTCATTTCCATCTAGTCAATCCCTTTAGTCTAAAAATCAACAAGTGAAGATCAAATCAATGCAAGATCAAGTGCTTTAAGTCACAATTTTCCTAACTTGGAAGTGTGTAACTCTTCTCACAAAATGTATCAAGATAAGTAAGAGCTCTCAACAATCACATCACACAAGTGTATCACAGTAAGCTTGCCAAGCATATAAATTTCCTACTTCAACAAAATGCTCAATCAAAGAATTAATGAGGGCTTTTAAAGGTTGTAATGTGGGCTCTTTGGTTAAGGTGGAAACATTTGGATAAAGTGACTTGTGAACAAATGGAGAAAGAGTTAGGAAAATTAGTAAACCTTCCAAAAGACTTTTTCAATTACCAACTCCCAATCCTCAAACCCAATTTTTTTGCTCTTTGTTCTTATTTTTCTATCATCACCAATAACCTCAAGCTTTTCTTCACAATTTTCCACTTCACAAATCTTTTGTACAAGCGAGTTATTTTCATTTTTCACTTTTCTTCCCTTTCAACTCACTCTTTTACTTGTAAAATTTTTCCCTATTTCCTCTTTCTTTTTTCAAACAAATTTCAACATTCAATCTTAATTTCACTTTCACCACAATTATCCCCACCAAACAACCAATTACCTCCATTCTCACCTCATTATCCACACTCAAGCTCCATTCATTCATAGGGAAAATTAAGCTATAAAAAAGGATAAATTGGTTTGAATTGTAGGCTGCCGAGAAATAGGTCACTTAGGCACAAAATGGCTAACTACGGAAAAACTTCATTTGGTGTGGGAATTTTTTTTTTGGCTAAGTGACTTCTCAAACAAACATGACCTCATATCATTTTCAAAAATCTTACACTTGTGTAGCTCAAAACAAGTCACAGGGCAAGTTCTAGAATACAAAAGCACGATTGATTCACACAATCAAAGAAATAGACCATAAAAAATTTCAAGTCTATACGGCTCTAAAGCTCACGGGTAAATAATGAGTGAAATCCAGCACCAATCAAGCGTAATCTTCACATTCACAAATGAATCAACAAGCATCATTCTCAACCATTGGGTCCAACCAAATTTCAACAACTTCACAATTACTAAAATTCACCCCAAATCATGCAAACCTCAAATCATGCCAAACCTAGGTGTCTACTCAATAATCATAATAACACCTACATAGCATGAAACATCCAAAAATAACACCTAGATAGCATATAACAATCCATAAATTCAAGCACATATATCGTAATCCTATGAATAAAACATCCCACACAAACATCAAGTCAAAACATATCAAACAAGTCATCAAATCATATCAATCCCCGAATGAAAATACAATAAGAGAGATAAGAAAAAGGTGGATATGGCAATCTTCAAGCTCCATCAGTACGAAGGTGGTCATGAGGGTCTTCTCTTGGAAACTGGGCCACGTACATCCTTCCCATCATCCTCATCATTGTGTCCACATCATCTTCGATCCCCTGGACTCGAATCCCCAATGCATTCCAGTCCGCATGAGTCAGTGTCCAGTCTCCAACAAACGGCTGATGAGAAGCATGATGTGGATGTGGATGTGGAGGTGGATGTGGAGGTGCAGTAGAAGTCCTTGCTCCTGGATGACCCCTCTGTGTCTGCTCGGCTTCCCCGGCTCTTGTATCAGTTCCGCCTCCTTCCTCGTCATCTGAATCTTCAATCATGACATCCCGATCACCTACACGCACCTTCTCTCCAGTAAGAGGATCGATCACAGTAATTCCTCGGTTCCTGAGGTGATTAAAGGTTCTGATGAACACATCACGATGTCTCTCTCCAGTAAGAGCTAATCCCTCCTTCTCCCGAATATACGAGTAAGGTCAGAAGTTGGTACAGGGAAAAAAACACCATCATGGAAACGGAAATACCATCTCCTGAGCTTGATCTCTATCATCTGAGATCTCATCATGTATTCTTCATCAATGTCCCTCCCCTCCATAGGGTACAGAATAGGGACCCTCAACCAGTTGGTAATCAATGTGACCATTCCTCCTATCTTGAGCTTTCGGCAAGGATGACTTAAAAGGCGCACGATATACCCCTTGAACACAGCAATCCATTCAACTTAACCCGATGGACACAGCACCACATGCAATATAGTTGTTCAATATTAACAGCTCCACCCTCCGCCATAGAAACAAGTGTGTTAGAAAGTACCTTCTAAAGGTACCTCAATGCCGAGTTTCTGATATAAATAGCTCTAGCAGTCCTAGGTTCATAAGGAGGTGGGTCACTTCTTCCCCCAATCGTGATGCTGTTCCAAAAAATTTGCTCATTGTAGTTGTTGTGCTTGAGATAATTTGTGCCTGAACTTTGCATCCCCAAGGCCTTGTTCACATCATAAACAGTCATGGTACGGGTCACTCCTCTTATCTGAAATGTCATCGAGCGTGGTTGATCCAATTCACTCATGTGAACGTTCATCGTACACATTGTTATCCAAGAACTTGTTCAGAAATACCGTAATGAAAGGAACATAGGAGTTTGTTGCTAGGTATTTGACCAAATAGGATCGTCCAGTTCCTATAGAACCTATCACTAAAATCCCCCTACAGGGGGATAAGGCTAAGCGGAGAGAAAAGGGTTTTCCATGAGATGGGAAATGCAACGTATTAGTCTAACACGAAGTTTGTGAATAAGTGATTGTCTGATAATGAGCAAGGAATACCCGTCTTTCTGCTAAAGAGGATGTATTGAACTCATAATTCAATAGATACTTTTTATGAATGTCAACTAAGTATCGTAAGTAAATTGCTCCTGGTTGTTCAATCATTTGATAACCAGAGTCATTCTTTGATAAATGATCACTATGAGTCAGTCTCAATAGAATTTGATCAATCATTTTTTTTTTCGTTAAGGCGGAGAACTGAACCAAGAATTCTCTTTCTTCATCATCAATCGAATTGCTGTTCGCGACCCAGGATTTTATTTTATCATCAATCCAATCCCCATTCACGTTTTTTCTTTTTCTTTTCAATGAATAGATCTATTTACTTGTATGACTTAGATGTCTCGTATTTCTTGAAAAACAAATTTGATTGATGGGATTTGGTATGAGATCGATGAGATTGATACTCAAATATTTATTCTTAGAACGTATTGATTTGACCCCATAAGCGGGACCAGGCGTGTTGCCACCAGAAGCCCGTATTTCTTCTAGAGAATCTCTTAATTGTTCCAGAGCAACTAGAAAGAGATTCATTAACCAGAAAGAATTCGGTGCAGATATAGGATACCTATCTAGAAGTTTTTGTAACTCAATCATAGATGATGGAATCATCGAAGATTTGATCTTTTCGAACTCTGTCTGTAACCCACCAGAGGCCCGGGAAACAAAGAGAAGATGTGTACGAACGAGATATCCAGCAAAAAGAAGAATGAAAAGGATTTAATAGAGGAACTCCCTTTGGCGATCTCAGATGTGTCGATGGTGACTCATTATTTCGATGAATCATTTCTTCAGACAGAAGAAGATTATGGAAATACTTACTCGAAATCTCACTTATCAGATTCCATTGTGGAAGACACCATTTTTTCTGAAGAATTCGCCATGATATATCGGATCCATGCATAATATCATGAAAAATGGATATAAATTTTTTGAATTTCAAGTATTCAGTTTCACCACTAAAATAAGGAAACTCACTTCACATTTGGAATTGCACAAAAAAGACTTTTCATCTCAGCGAGGTTTGCAAAAA
>JAPKLY010002891.1:428-21687 GCA_026898435.1 Prunella vulgaris | reverse complement strand
CTAATTAACCCATTGTCACCTTTCTTCTTCTTTTGTGGTTTGGGTTTAGGATAACCAAGACCCCTTTTGTCATTCACAGTTTATGAGGATTCAGCTATTTCAGACACAACAATTTTTGCCTTAGTCAACTGATCCACTTTCAACTGAAGCCATGGATGCAAAAATTGGGCTAGGCGGCCTCACCCTGACCCAATTTTTGGGAAAATAGTTAGAACAAGCGGAAACTGTCTGATGTAGCACCCGGGCGTGGGAAGAGGCAGCGGTTGAGGTGGAAGAGGCGGCGTGGCTGTGGACGACAGAGGGTGCATTGCGTGTGGCAGCACGGAGGCGAGGCTGTCTGATGTAGCGCACAGGCGTGGGAGGAGGTGGCGGTTGAGGTGGAGGAGGCGGCATGGGAGGAGCCAGAAGTTGAGGTAAAGGAGGTGGCGTGGCCGTGCACGACAGAGGGTGCATCGCGTGTGGCCGCACGAAGGTGAGGCTATCTGATGTAGCGCACAGGCTTGGGAGGAGGCGGCGGTTGAGGTGGAGAAGGCAGTGCTGCCTGGCCGCTGAAAATCCATGGAGGAAGAGAACAAGACTACAAGAGTATAATAGACAGTACAATTTGGATAAGTGGGTTTTTGAAATTTTAGGGTTTCTGAAATTTTAGGTTTAGATATAGGTTTCATGGGCCATTAATGAAATTTTGGCCCAACTTTCTAATTTTTTATTAGTCCAGGTTGCATACACGTATAAATTTATTAATTAAAAAAATTATAAAAAAAAAAGTAGGCGGCTGCCGCGGCGCCGACTAGGCGGCGCCTAGGCGCTAGGCGGGCCAAAAATGCCAGATTTCCGACTTCTACAACCTTGACTGAAGCTGCTGTGAATTTTTAACTGTCAGTTCATTCTGCTTGAAGAGTTCATCGAACTAAGCTGTCAGCCGATTATGTTCTTCACACAGAACAGTGTTCTCAGAAAGCAGCTTTTCTATCAGCTTCTCCTGTTCCTCACACTTTGCTATTAAGTCAGCAGACTAGCTAGCATATGAGTCATAGGATACCACTGGTAGTCTGGCACTTTCTAAGTCCTGTCTCAAGCTCTGAACTTCAGCTTTCAGAGTAGAGTTCTCCTCTTCTAGCTTAGAACAACCTTTTAAGGAGGATTGGAGATCAGATAACAACTTGTATATATCTGACTCCAGAGAATATGTAGAAGAGCAAGATGAGATAACAACTTGTATATATCTGAAGGTCTTGATCACACTGAAGCTGATCAACCTAAAGCTGAACCTAAAAAACCTAGAAAGAGTCCTGAAGCTGCGTTGAAGCCATCCTGAAGAAGACCACTGATCCTGACAGAACTGAGTAGACTAAGCATGCTCAGGGAAGACTTTATTAGTGAGGGCACAAGTAACCTTGATCAGGCTGAATGTCCTTCTGATGTTCATAAGTCCTGACTTGGGCTTAGTATCAGTTAACCTGATACTTGTAAGTCCTGAGATCCAAAGGTTACACGTGCATATGGAACTCTAATGAAGCAGAAAGAATGTCAGAGTCTCCAACATAAGACAAACATTTATCCTGAGTTAAGAACGAGAAACTCAGAGTCCTAAATGTACGAGGATCAGTAAAGTCAATGCTAACAAACTAGCCGTTGGACAAACGACCAGTGAGAAGGTGACACGTATGTACGGAGACTGGGCGCATTTAATGCTTCTCAGAGGTGCAGGCGGCGGATCAGAAACTTTGCCATACTAGGTATGGTCCATGTCAGACAAGGACACCCAACTTCTGCACCTACCTTAAATAGGAAGGTTTGAAATGGATCAATTCCAACGGATCTATTTCAAACCTCCCTATAAATACAGAGAATCTTGCACCCATTCAAGGCAAACGGGAAATTTCCAAGAGAAACTCTCAAGATTCCAAGCGCTCAAAGATCATTTGAAACAACACTCTGAAATCTTAAATTTCCATAGTGTTGTAGTAGGAATCTCCTCTGTATCTTTGCTTAGAGTATTGATCCCATCCTTAGCTCTGATTTGTTAGAGGGATCAATACACAATAGTTGGAAAATGTGAATACCAAACCCCCCAGTCTGTGAGTTGGTTGGTTAGAAAGACTGGGACTTGTAAAACCACCCAGGGGTCAGTTCCTAAGAGAGGAAGTTGGCTACTCGTGTCCCTTGGCACGTAAAAATCAAGTACCTACCCTCAGGGTTTAGAGGATAGCTTCCTGTTCAATCAGGTCGTGGACGTAGGAGTTGGTTATCTCCGAACCACGTTAAAAAGACCCTTGTGTGCTGATTTACTTTTTGCTCAGGATCATAAACTGTCATTCATATTAAACTGAAGCATACTTGCATTGTTTCTGAAAAACCATCAGACTGACTTGTCATCCTGATCAGTAAACTGTGCACCAGCCTTAACCACATTTTCACTAAGCAAACTGATAAGTTTTCAGAACTAAAATGAGTAAACACTTAAGGGCTCATATTCCGCACTAAACTGAGCTTACTGAGATAGTAGCCCAACTGACTAGCTTCCGAGTGGTCAGTAGGATTGTTATCTCTACTGAGCTTCTGAGAGCACAACTCTGACTTAGCTTATTTGGTTCATTATTGATCCGTCCCTGCTGCCCTTGAGGACCTTCAGTAGACTGAACATTTCAGGAGCTTCTTGACTAAGTCTGAAAAAGCATTTTCCTGAGAATTCAGGAAAATCTGACATCAGTGTATTCCCCCGCCATACACTGATTGTACTCATTTCGGGAGCAACAAGTGGTATCAGAGCAGTGGTTCAAAAGACAACTAACTTTGGTTACCAACAGTTTCTGAGGAGAAACTTTTGGTGGTCTACTTAATAAATCTGTTTCTGAAAACTGCATATCATGGCATCTGGTTCTAAACGCCTCGAAGGCAATCTTCCTAAATTCTCTATTGACATTTATGACTATTGGAAATTAAGGCTTCTCGTACATCTCTACTCCATCCATGATCAGATGCCGAAGGTGATTGAGCATGGTCCGATCAAGTTTATGAGGAATCTTCAGACCACCTGGCCCATTGCTGGCAACGTCCCTGTTCCAGCCGCCGGAGATGAAAAAGTGGAGAGGTCCGCGCTTAGTCCTGATTAGATTAAGCAAATCGGAATGGATAATTTTGCTAAGAACATTATACTCCACACCGTTTCTTACGAGAATTCGGTCAGGCTCATGCATCTTAGGACTGCAAAGGAGATCTGGGATGCACTGAGGGAGATGAGTGAGGGATCAGAGAAGATCAAGGAGAACAAGAGAGATCTTGCTATCAAGAAGTTTGAGGCCTTTCGGATGTTAGAGGGGAGAGTCCATCGATCAGATGGAAGCTCGATTCATTAAGATGATGAACGTGCTAGAAACCCTTGCGAAGGAGTTTCCCAAGAGGGAGGTGTCGTCTAAAATCCTGAACTGTCTTCCTGATAGATGGGACACAAGAGTGATCTTGTTGAAGAACACTCAGGATCTCACTAACATTACTCACTCTCACCTATTCTCAGAGGCCAGGCCCGAGCTGCTCCTTCTCAGGACAGACCTCAACCCAACGCACCCAGGCCTAGGAGGAACAGGAGGCCCGCCCCCAGGAATCAATCCGGGGCTCCTGAGTCTCAGGCTGACGCACATACACTCTCAACTTCCCAGGCACAAAGGAAGAAAAGGACAGTGTATGTTGATGTTTCAGGGAGACAAGTTTACACTTTTGATGCCATCAGAATTGTTAAACAAATCTGGATCCCGAAGGGTATGGCTGACACTGTAGGACCCAATACGAGATGGGTACCTGAGACCTGATTCTTTTCAGGTCGCTGCGGGCTACAAGAAGAAGAAGGAGGATCTGATGAAGGACTGGTACTTGGACTCAGGATGTTCCAGGCACATGACTGGATTTCCTGATCTCCTTCAGGACTACGTAGCTCAGGAAGGCCCGCAGGTAATCTTTGGTGATAACTCTAAAGGTTTCACCAGAGGATTCGGTACTCTTGTTGTTGGTTCTGTTAAAGTGCTTAATGTATCCTATGTTGAGGGTCTTAGGCATAACCTGCTTTCGGTCAGTCAGTTCTGTGACCGAGGATATAGTGTAGAGTTTACATCTAACATATGTCTTGTGAAGGACAAATCTACACTGCAGGTTCTGATTACAAGAGTCAGGAGAGGAAATGTATATTTTGCTGACTTTAAGAGCAGCTCTCCTGAAACCTGTTTGGTCGCTAAGAGCTCATCCAAGCTCAGTTGGCTTTGGCATAAACGCTTGAGTCACTTAAACTTCAAGATTATTAACAAAATCTGTCGACTTTCTCTTGTAGAAGGTCTACCTAATGAAGTTTTTAGCAAAGACCACATGTGCGGAGCATGTCAGGAAGACAAGCAAACCAAAGCTTCATTAAAAGAGAAAGATGCCTTCTCAACTGACCGAGTGCTTCAGCTCCTGCACATGGATCTCTTTGGTCCAATTACTCATGTCAGCATGAATGGTAGGAAATATACCCTTGTTGTTGTTGATGATTATTCCAGGTACACATGGGTTATTTTCTTGCTGAACAAGAAGGAGACTCAGGTCAAGCTTCCTGAGTTACTCAAGAAATTGAGTACTGAACAGGGTCAGAGCATCATCAAGATCAGATCAGATCGGGCAACAGAGTTTATTAACTCAATTATAACTGATTTTTGTACTAACCTTGGTATTGCTCATGAGACTTCTGCAGCCAGGACCCCTCAGCAGAATGGGGTAGCTGAAAGAAGGAATCGGGCCCTGAAGGAAGCTGCCCGGACCATGTTGGCTGAGTCAGGACTGCCCAAGAAGTACTGGGCTGAAGCAATCAACACTGCTTGCTACACTCAGAACCGATCTATGCTAAACAAACAACATGCTCAGACACCTTATGAAACTTGGAATAAAAAGAAGCCTCGTATCTCCTATTTCCATATTTTTTGGTGTAAGTGTTTCATCCTGAACAATGGGAAAGATCAGCTTAAAGCCTTTGATGGCAAGTCTGATGGGGGAGTTTTCTTAGGATACTCCTCAGTCAGCAAAGCTTTCAGGGTGTATAACTGTCGGACCCTTTGTGTGGAGGAAACACCTCATGTTGTGTTTGATGAGACTACATCAGTGCGTAGAAAATAGGTTCCGAGTCCTGACACTGAGGGGATTACCAAAAAGGTGACAAGACTGAGCCTGAAGAATCCTGAATTCAAGATCAAACTTGTGAGTGCTCCCAAGGGATGGGATGATGATGATGATGATCAGGATGGACCTCAGGCCAACCCTCAGCAAGCCCCAGCCTCGGAGAATGTTGAGTCTCAGAAGGAGGCACAGACTCAACCTGAGGTACGTACTGTCGGTGATGATGCTTCTGCACATGAGACAGTTACTGAGTCCAACTCTGTAGGGAAAAACAATGTCCCTGATATTGTACAACCCTTAGGAAATGACTCAGTATCCTCTATTCTTGCTCGTTTCGCTTCTTTGCCTGTTATTGTCGAGACTAACATTTCAGGATCAGGCGAGGGAACTTCAGCAGCTCCCAGTGTAACCGTCAGCAGGAGGCGGTGGCTAGATGATCACTCATTGGCTGACATCACAATGAGGGGGTTAGGACAAGGTTGTCCTTTGGTGAGAGTGCTATGTTCTGCTGTTTCCTGAGTGATCAGGAACCTAAGAGCATAGAAGAAGCTCTTACTGACCCCAACTGGATCCTAGCCATGCAGGATGAGCTCAATCAGTTTGAGCGGAATCAGGTTTGGGAGTTAGTTGATAGACCTAGGCGTCAACATGTTATTGGCACAAAGTGGGTCTTCAAGAACAAGAGGGATTAGAAGAATGTTGTTGTCAGAAACAAGGCCAGACTATTGGCAAAGGGTTACTCTCAGGCCGAAGGGATCGACTATGATGAGACATTTGCTCCGGTCGCAAGGTTAGAGGCAATCAGGCTGTTTTTTACTTATGCAACATTCAAGAAGTTCAAGGTGTATCAGATGGACGTAAAGAGTGCTTTTCTGAATGGTGTACTGAACGAGGAGGTTTATGTGGAACAACCTCCAGGGTTCGAAGTTAGGAATAAAGTATATCACCTGAAGAAAGCTCTATATGGCCTGAAGCAAGCTCCCAGGGCTTGGTATGATGCACTTTCCCAATTCCTGATAGACCACGGGTTCATGAAAGGAACAGTGGACAGGACCCTCTTTAGGATATCCGAAGGGAAGGACATTCTCTTGGTTCAGATTTATGTGGATGACATAATATTTGGATCTCCTAATCTGAAACTTTGTGAGAAATTCTCCAAGCTGAAGGCTGGGAAATTTGAGATGTCAATGATGGGAGAGATGAACTTCTTTCTGGGTCTCCAAGTCAGGCAATCTGACTCCAGAATTTTCAGAAATCAGTCCAAGCATGCTAGGGACTTGATTCAGAAATTTGGAGTTCAGACCAGCAGAGTCTCACGTATTCCCATGAACACAAATGAGAAGCTGGATCCTGACAAAGAAGGAGCCTCAGTAAATCAGACTGAATATAGGGCACTGATTGGATCCTTATTGTACCTGACTACAAGTTGACCTGACATCACTTATGCAGTTGGAGTTTGTGCAAGATATCAGTCTGATCCGAAGAAGAGCCATTCAGAGAGTGCCAAAAAAATACTGAAATACCTGAAGGGTACAATCAATTTAGGACTTTGGTATCCCTCTGATGACAACCTAGAACTGACTGGCTATTCTGATGCTGATTATGGAGGTTGTAGGCTTGATAGGAAATCAACTACAAGCACATGTCAGTTTCTAGGGAGTAAACTGATCTCTTGGTTTTCTAAAAAGTAAACCAGTGTTGCAACGTCTACTACTGAGGCTGAGTATATGGCGGCAGGCAGTTGTTGTTCCCAAATCCTTTGGTTGAAGCAACAACTGAGCGACTACCAAGTTGAGGCCACTGATTTCCCAATTTATTGTGACAATAATAGTGCCATTGCCATATCCCAAAACCCAGTCTTACACACCAGGTGTAAGCATGTAGACATCAGGCATCACTTTATAAGAGATCATGTTGAGAAGAAAGATATAAGGATGGAGAGGATCCCTACTGACAAGCAGAGAGCTGACATCCTGACTAAGGCTCTGCCTGAAACCAGGTTTGTTGAGTTGTCAGTAGAGTTAGGACTTCTTGACCCAGGAGTAGATGGTTCAGTATGAACCTAAGTTCAGAATTGAACAAAGTGGTCAGGAGGGATACTAACTCAGGATCAGGTTGCAGAGATGGATGGCTTTCAGGGGGAACAGACATCAGATTTGGATCTTCAGGATCAGAATAAAGTTAGGTTCAGGACACAGAGCTCAGGGCATGTCACCCTGATCAGTCTCAGAGGTATCAGTCAGATTTCTATTTCTGACTGACTAGTATGTATTATTGAACCTTGCTTTAATGATGACTTGCTTGCATCATTTCTGATCACGTCTGACACCACATCAATCACAGGGTTTTTAACTCTCATCCAGCCATTCATTCAATATTCAGTTTTTTTTTAATGCAAAATGTGTATTTATTTCAAACATGCTCTGACACGCATTTAATGCGATTGTAGGCGGGAACAGTTTTTCATAAAGTTTAAATAATTGGCTTTGAAAACTGAATTTGGTAAAGTTTTATTCTGGATATACCCCTTCATCTAATCCGTTGAATTTCAAATGACTTTTAATCAAACCCGTTCATTAAAACTGAATCCTTGGGTATAAAAGGAAGTCTTGTGCACATTTCATAATTTACGCACTCATATTTTCCTAACCCAAACTTTCTGCAATCTATTTTCTCTCATTTTTCCTTGCATCCATGGCTTCATCTGCTGCTCAATCCCTTGAAGACACTAGGATATTCCACGATGCCATCTCCGAGGTGGAATCAAAGGTGTCCTATGAATGGTTGGTGGATTTCACCCATCGATCCACCACCAAAGAGCTGATGCAGGTCTACGGAGCACTGAACAATGCTGGGCTCAATGATTTCATCTCCAGAAAGCCAGCCAAGGTTTGTCCTCATCAGATTATCACCTTCTACACGAACTTGAAGATGAATGATGATGATGAGTGGGAATCAGTGATTCCACTCAGGCAATCCATGGAGAAAAACGGTAAGAAAGTGATTCAGCACTTCACTGAGAGGATCCAACTCAGGGATCATATCAGAAAGACCTACAATCTACCTCATTCCACTGAGGAGAATCAGTTGGCTGACCTGACTGCATATAAGGCCGGAGGAGAGCAAGAATGCATGAACGAGTACCTGATCGTTCCTACTGAGATCTTCAGCACCATGAACAAGAAGTTGCTGAAGCCTGAATACAAGCTTCTGTTTGAAGTGGTTGTCCAGAGCATAATGGGCTTCATGGGAGGCATGGAGCAAATTAGTCAGCCAAAGATTAGGGGATTGGCTGTAGTGGTGGACAACACGAAGATTGACTGGGAAGAGTTCTTTCTTCAGAAGCTGGTTCAGGAATCGAAGAAAGTCAGGATGAACGGGGACAGAATCAAGCTGGATCGGAATCCTCATTTCGGATCCAGGCTGTGAGTGATGCTCCAGGATCTGCTTGGAGATGTTGATAGGGAAACATGTGAAGAGTTCAAAGACAGGAACATACTCTTCAAGAATTCTGCTGACACTATCAAGAGGATGCATGATACTGATATCAAGAAAGTATCACGAGGGAAAGGTAAGGGAAAAGCAGCAAGTTCGAAGGCTCAGGAGGATCCAGTGAAGTCAGGTCCCAAGAGGGTAAAAGTGAAGGGTATCACTATCAAGGAGCATCAGGAGAAGAAGACAATGCTCCATGACTCTGACACTGAGTCAGATCGCCCTGATCAGTGGTCTGATTCAACTGCCACTCTTGCTGTCGTGCCCATCTCCTCTGTGGCACCCACTAAAATTCCTTCATCTGACACTGCAGCAGCCTCGGGCACTAATCCGGTACCTCAGGAGGAGGTGGATCGAGTTGAGGGGGAACAGGCTCCTCCTATTCAGGAGGACCCGGTGATGAGGGTAGTGGAGGTGTTGGGTGAGGAGGTTCAGGTTGAATCGTCTGGTGCTCAGGAGGAGCAAGAAGGTAAAGGAGGAGAAGGTGAAGAGGAAGTTGCTCAAGAGGAGCAGGGAAGGTCTGATGCTGGTGAGGGTGAGCATCAGGATGCAGTGGGTGTGGAGGCTCAGGAGGAGCTCCACGATGAGGATCTGGAAAGTAATTGAGGATGAAAGTGGACTGTCTCCGATGAAGCTGAATTCAAATCTGATCATCAGGAGGAGGCTGAGGAAGAAACTCAGGAGGAGTCCAAGCAACTAACTCTGGAGACGGTTATTCAAGTCAAGAGTTAGGCGACTCAGATTGAAAAGTTGAAGGGTGAGATGGTTGTGCTAAAGGAAAAGACTGATCCAAAGAAGCATGCCCCTGATGCTAAGAAAAAGAAGTCAGTCGCTGCGACTAATAGGAAGGTGAGTGATCCTCAGGATGCTAGTCCCTTTGTGTATAAGTACGTCGACAATTTTGTCCCTCCTAATATGAATGAGACTTGGGTTCCGGTCAAGAAGGAGTTCGTCGATCAGTACTACATCATCGAGAACTGGCTGAAGACATCCGAAGGCAAAGACAAGAACACCATCTTTGCTGAATAGATGGCCCTGCATCATAATGAACTTTGGGGAGAAATTATTCGTCATGCTGACAGAGCAGAAGTACAGATCAGGGCACCTGAGCACATCACCTACCCGCCTCCAACCCTCTGTATCAACAACCACCTGAACATGGAGCTGATCAGAAAGGATATTGCAATGATTGCTTCAAGAACCGGAGCTCTCAGGGATCAGAAGATGTTCCATGAGGTCAAGCTCAGGGTCCTAAAGAAGTATGGGATCTCCTTGTCTAGGTGGGATGATGAAGATTGAAGAATAGTTTGTCAGGATTAGTGTCTCAGGATTTTGATGTAATAGTTTCAGGAACATGTGTACTCATATTTTATATCAATGGAAACTTTTTACATTCCTGAGACAACATCTCGTTGACTCTTGATTTACTTTTCTGCTCTTTATCAAGAACTTTACTAACCCTTTCCTGATTCCATCTTATAGAACTAAGGACCAAATATAGGTTCCTGAACTGAATACTTATTGATATCAGTTAATTGTTTAGATGGTAGGATTTTTCTAAGGGTTTTGGCATCATCAAAAAGGGGGAAATTGTTGGGACAATCAGGAAGTATTTTGATTAGATCCCAAAACCCCTTGATGAATTTGCCTAAGTATAGTTTATCAGGATGTTTATTTCAGGATAGATAGGTTAGAATAGATTTTCTATTCACAGGTATTCAGTTCAGGGGGAAGTTGTTGAAGACTGAAGACTAATGGAGAGACGTCTCAGAAGTTAGAAGTCAGAAGCTAGTCCAACCCTGAAGGTCTTGATCACACTAAAGCTGATCAACCTGAAGCTGAACCTGAAAAACCTAGAAAGAGTCCTGAAGCTGCATTGAAGCCATCCTGAAGAAGACCACTGATCCTGACAGAACTGAGTAGACTAAGCATGCTCAGGGAAGTCTTTATCAGTGAGGGCAAAAGTAACCTTGATCAGGCTGAATGTCCTTCTGATGTTCATAAGTCCTGACTTGGGCTTAGTATCAGTTAACCTGATACTTGTAAGTCCTGAGACCCAAAGGTTACACGTGCATATGGAAGTCTGATGAAGCAGAAAGAATGTCAGAGTCTCCAACATAAGAACGAGAAACTCAGAGTCATAAATGTATGAGGATCTGTAAAGTCAATGCCGACAAATTAGCCGTTGGACAAACAACCAGTGAGAAGGTGACACGTATGTAAGGAGACTGAGCGCATTTAATGCTTCTCAGAGGTACAGGCGGTGGATCAGAAACTTTGCCATACTAGGTATGGTCCATGTCAGACAAGGACACCCAACTTCTGCACCTACCCTAAATAGGAAGGTTTGAAACAGATCAATTCCAACGGATCTATTTCAAACCTCCCTATAAGTACCGAGAGTCTTGCACCCATTCAAGGCTAACGGGAAATTTCCAAGAGAAACTCTCAAGATTCCAAGCGCTCAAAGATCATTTGAAACAACACTCTGAAATCTTAAATTTTCCTAGTGTTGTAGTAGGAATCTCCTCTGTATCTTTGCTTAGAGTATTGATCCCATCCTTAGCTCTGATTTGTTAGAGGGATCAATACACAATAGTTGGTAAACGTGAATACCAAACCCCTCAGTCTGTGAGTTGGTTGGTTAGAAGGACTGGGACTTATAAAACTACCCAGGGGTCAGTTCCTAAGAGAGGAAGTTGGCTACTCGTGTCCCTTGGCACGTAAAAATCAAGTACATATCCTCAGAGTTTTGAGGATAGCTTCCTGTTCAATCAGGTCGTGGACGTAGGAGTTGGTTATCTCCGAACCACGTTAAAAAGACCCATGTGTGTTGATTTACTTTTTGCTCAGGATCATAAACTGTCATTCATATTAAACTGAAGCATACTTGCATTGTTTCTGAAAAACCATCAGGACTGACTTGTCATCCTGATCAGTAAACTGTGCACCAGCCTTAACCACGTTTTCACTAAGCAAACTGATAAGTTTTCAGAACTAAAACGAGTAAACACTTAAGGGCTCACATTCCGCACTAAACTGAGCTTACTGAGATAGTAGCCCAACTGACTAGCTTCCGAGCGGTCAGTATGATTGTTATCTGTACTGAGCTTCTGAGATCACAACTCTGACTTAGCTTATTTGGTTCATTGTTGATCCGTCCCTGCTGCCCTTGAGGACCTTCAGTAGACTGAACATTTCAGGAGCTTCCTGACTAAGTCTGAAAAAGCATTTTCCTGAGAATATGGGAAAATCTGACATCAGTGTATTCCCCCCCCATACACTGATTATACTCATTTCGGGACCAACAGATGAAGATGAGGATGAGCTGATGTCCCGCTTCTCCTCCTCTGCCAGCAAAGCTCTCTTATCAGCAAATTTATGATCTCTCTTGATCCTCTTCTCTTCTCTCTCCCTTGGTGTAAGCTGAGGACAATCATAGCTGAGATGCCCTGGCTTGTTGCAAGAATAGCATACACCATCTCCTCCTCTCTTGGGACTTGGTTCCCTCCTTCTTTCTGGGGACTTGTATCTGGTCTCCTGCTCATCTGATGGTCTTCTGGAATCAGATGACTTCTGGTATCTTCTGGAAGAATCACTCTTGTTCTTCTTCCAATGGGATCTGTACTTCTGAAACTTGTTTGACATCTTGTCAAACTTCTTGGTCAGCAAAGCAAGCTGCTCCTTTAAGATCATGTCCTCTGGAGTAAAGGACTTCTCTTGACTATCTGCTACAGCAGAGAATGCAACATTCTTTGTAGCTGATGAAGTTGGAGTTTCATCTTCTTGATCTTCTTCTTGAATATCGAACTCATGTGCCTTTAGATGAGATAAAAGTGTATGATGACTCATTTCAGATAAGTTCTTGGTCTCCTTGATTACAGTCACCTTCACTCTCCATCTGGGAGTGAAAGATCTTAAGATTTTGTTGTTGATCTCTTTCTCCGAGTATTCCTTTCCTAGTGAACTTGCCTTATTCAAGATGTTTGTCAATCTCATATCAAGCTGATCAATTGACTCATCAGCTTTCATCTTGAAAGTGTCAAAGGTGTGAAGAACAGCTTGGAGCTTATTCTCCTTTATTTGATCAGTTCCTTCACACATTAACGAGAGTTTCTCCCACATCTCCTTAGCTGTCTTGCAGGTCTTCATCTTCTCAATGTACTCTTTTGACAGGTTCTCAATTATTTCAGTTCTTGCCACTTGATCCAGATTGAAAAGTTTTCTTTCAGTATCATTTAGTTCACTCTTCTTCTTTTCTGGCTTCCTTCTTTCGCTGATCTCTGCTTCTGGAGTCTTGCCATCACTTACTCCTTCCCAGTAGAATTTTATAGGCCCTTCCTCCAGAACATCCAACATCCTATCATGAATGGCTCCAAGATGATTCTCTATTCTGAACTTCCAGTAGTCATAATCTTCAATGGAAAACTCAGGCACCTTCCTTGTCTTGGATACACTCTTCTTGTAAGAAGCCATATCTGCAAGTGGTTAGATAAATTGCACACAAGTTTTTCTAAAACGGTTTTCAGGGATCTGTCCAGGTGACCACCAAAAGCTTTCTCAGGCTGTGGTCCTTTGGACACACAGCTCTGATACCACTTGTTGGTCCCAAAGGTAGTTTTTTGGGTAAGAAAACCCTAAGTCAAGTCTAGAATGGGGGGTTGAATAGACTTGATGGGTTTCAAAGCCTTTATCAAATTTTAAGCTAGTTTTAAAAAAACTGCAGACAACTTAGAGAATGTCTGGTTTTGAAAATAGTGTGTTGTGTGTTTGAGTGCGGAAACGTTTTAATGAAAACCTGTTTAGTGATTTGTGCACAGATAAGAACATAAAATAAAGGACACGAGACACAAATATTTATAGTGGTTCGGAGAAAGGTCCTACTCCACTCTCCACAATCCAACTGGACTTGTGGGGCTCTCCACTAACTTCTCTCTCACTCACTCACAAACTATGAGAGTCAAACTCTCTTACAATCAGTCAATGCTTTAATGGCAATCGACTTCTAACAGCTTCTACAAAGCTTACAAAGAATATATATGAATAAATGGTGTTGAGTACGAGTGAAGATTTTGACAGAGTTTCGGCAAGCTTAAACGCTTGTAGATAAATTTTTTTAAATCTTCACTGGCACTCTTATTTATAAGTTTAAATTAACTAGCCGTTGAGATTGACTAGAGTTCTGAAATCCCGTAAATTAGGACTCAATCAATCATCGAGATTGATTGAATCTTCTTCATGATTCCCGGAAATCTTCGCGATGCCCAATCAATCAAGTTTGTCCCCTTGATTTATTGATCTTCTATTCTGGGAATCCTCTTGTTGTCGCAAGTCAACCCTTAGCATGATTACGTAGAATTTGGGTAGAGCGCAAGACTCCGGCTGATCTGTCTCCTCAACTGGTGTATCGGTCTGCTGATACTTGAACCTCAGCTGATGTGCTGGTCTGCTGGTGCACCTCAGCTGATATCTTGGACCTCAGCTGGTGTGCTGCTCTGCTGGTGTACCTTCGGACTTCGTCTGGAATCTTAGTCCTTGTCTTGTCTGCGACGTGCTCAGCTGATCTTCTGATATCAGCTGATCTGACTCCTCTAATGTTCTATTCCAGCTTCTTCAAATTTCAGCTGCTCAGGTTTTCTGTCTTCTGGAATCTGCTAAGTCTTCAAAGCCTTAGCTGGTCTTCTTCTCTATGAAAGCCTTGGATCTTCTAGGCAGCAAGGTTGATTTCCCCTTACTAAAACCTATCTTATCCTAACTATTCATCAACTGACTAACAGGTAATCTGGTCCTATTACAAGCTGATTAGTTTATCATATCATCAAAACATCTAACAAGAATATCCTAACACCCTCAGGCTGTTTAGAGCGCTCATTAGTCTCTTCATCCTCTTGTTCTTCTTTAATATTTCAAGAGCAGTGGTAGCCAGGATGTGGATAGGAGACTGCAGACCCTCCCTCTCAGTGGATATAATGGTAGTGGCATGTTCTGAGTGGTCTGAGCTGATGCTGGAGAGGGCTTTGCTTTTAGAGATAGCATTCTTGACCAACTTCCTCTTCTTTTTCTCTGTTTCCTCCTCCTTGTGAGACCTCATATTCTCACTCGATTTGAAGGACCTCTTCTTCTTTGTGAGAGGTAAACTAATCATCAGATGACTCCACTGTCTCAACAGCGGACTTAGTGGCCACAGGCGCCTTAGGCTTGACAGGCTCTGGAAGAGCTCTCCTCATCTTTTCCAGTAATTTGTCAGAGTTGAACTTGACCTTGGTCTTCTTCCAGGGCCTAGAATTAGGCCATATGTACTTGATCTTCAGGTTCTCTATCAAGAGACATACCTTGGTTGCTTAGCATAGCTTATGGTCTATCACTAGCTTTCCTTGAATGTTCTTCATCTTATGTCTCTCGTCCGGCAGGCTACTTATGAAGAAAATGTTCCAGTTGAACTTCATTCTCCTAGAGTGGACTATGGCTGCCTTCAGCCTTAGCTCAGGCTTGCTCACCTGCTCAGAACTTTCCTGATTGGCCATGATGCATTTCTCAACAATTCATCAACTTTTTATTGAGATTGCAGACATAATGCTCCTTCTTCTTTGTAATCACATCCATAAACTTCTCTTCCTCTCCAGCCATAAAGGAGCCTAGATCTTGGCCCTCAAAGGGTAGACTAAGAAAGTCATACAAAACCTTGTAGAATATGATTGGCCAACTAGATACTTTACTCTTTATGACAAAATTTTTATGAGTAATATTTCAGTTTAGTTGCTCACAATACGATATAGAAACCATAAAATGTTCACAAAGTGTCATTTAAAATATTTAATGGGGCAAAATTAATATTATTAAATGCATATTCATTATTATAATTACCATCATAGGTAAATGTTATTATACTATTTGATGGTTTTATAATTGAGTTGAAGAGATATATTTTTTTTAAATTTTAATTTAAGAATGGTGGCAAAATAAGACCGTAATATTTCAAGTTATAAAATGAAGATCGTGATTTTAAAATACGGCAAAATAAAGGCACATAAACCCGAATCAACAAAAATTAGCTGAATTCTAATCTGGCCAAAATTGAGCAGATTTGACATGAATTTTAGCCGAATTTGGTCTTAGATTGCAACTTTTCAAATTTTACGATCCATGAATTGGCAATCTAAAACAAATTACTTTCATTTATTTTCTAACATAAAAGCTAATTATTTTCATTTTCTCCAAAAAAAAGAGTTATGCTCTATCGTTTGCCACACCTGATTATAGGCATGGTAAAATATTTTTCCTTCAATTAACTACATCTTATAATAAATGAATACGAATGTTTCATTTGCAATTGAATAGATAAGTAACAGTCACATCCACCATCATTAAACCCCTCTAAATTAATTAATACCACAACTAGATTTTTCTTTTCTTTTTTTCTCTCTCTCTCTATATATATATACAAAGCTAGCTAGGTTTGATCAACAAAATTAATAGAGTCATAAACTAAATAAAAAAATTGAAAATGAATTCCAAATCCTACAGTATGCTAATCAAGATCTTGTTGTTAATCAGTTGTGCAATTAATCTCGTTGAATCTGAAACAACGAGAATATATTTCCCAGCTCCAGAGGATTGTTACAAAAACTTAGATAGAAAGTGTAAGAGACAGGTCACTACTGCATTATTTCAAGAAATCGATGTTCCCGTGAATAAGACTGTTACTATGAATTGTTGTTATAGCATTTTTTTCCTCCCTTACTCGTATGATTGCTACTACCAAGTATTGGTTAAGGATCTCATACAACAACATTCTTCTCAAAAGGATCAGCATGCCATTGAATTGCGTGCTCACCAAGTTGGAGATTATTGTTTGACTTTTATATAATTACCATTTGATGAGGTGAATGTATGCATTCATACTTAATAAGTATTTTTATAATTTATATTTCATTGTAACTTGGATCTCGGCATGTATAAATTAAAAAATAGATACATGTATTATTTCACCTTTCTCAAAAAATCCTTTTAAAATATGTAATGCCACATATTATTCATGATATGAATTATTTTTTAATTTTATGAACAATAGACTATGATAATCTTAATCAAATACGTGATATTTTTCCAACGTAATCACCCCCCCTCCCCCCCACCCCAACGAATTGAGGACCTAAAGTCAATAAGAGAAAACTATAAATTTTAGCTTTTTTTAATGTATAAACACTTTTTTGTCCACAAATTTATAAACACTCTTTTTTATCCTTTTTTTAAATAACTGACCAATATATCCTTAATTCTAATTTCTTATTTTTTATTTCTCTTCTCAATCCGATTCTTTTTTCTATTTCCTTTCTTACACTAAATTAATATATTAGTTTGTGAAATAATATTCTGAAAGATGCATGACATGATAGACATTATTTTTTTAATTTTTATTATTTTTCAAAGGGCGGAGTCCTATTGGAATTTTCAAAAATATCATTTCCAGTAAAATTTTCATGATGGAAACGGGTTGGAACTACTTTATAGGTTATGTTTACCAAATAAATATACTACACATATATAAATTTTTTATTGACGTAATCTTTTTAATTTTTTTAATAAAAAAACTACTATTTTTAAAAGTCAAAGATCAATCTAAAATTTTAAAAATTACATTTTCAATAGTTTTTTTTTACGAAGTTGGGTCCGATTGAGCTTTTTGGTTTCTTTAACCAAGGAAATTTTTTTAAAATGCATGATTATTAACGGCGTTATCTTTTTTATTTTTAAAGATTAAATATGTATTCTTGAAAGGTTGAAACATGTTCGGAGCCCAGTCAGATTTAAAAAATAAATAGAATTTTCAGTAAATTTTTGGTGGCGGAGACGGGTCAAAACTTCTTTTTACGTTATTTTTACCTAAAAAGAATACGAATATATAAAATTTTGATTTACGCTATTTTTTTATTTGTATTAGTAAAAAGTTAGTATTTTAAAAGGTCGGATGTCAGTCTAAATTTATTAAAATTATCATTCTCAATAATGTTTTTTTGATGGAGTTGGGTCGGAATAATTTTTTTGGTCCTTTTAACCTCACTAAAAATTTAAAAGATACATGATTATGAATACACTCTCTCTTTAATTTTTAATTATTAAAATGTACTTTTGAGAGGTCAGAATATGGTCGGAGGTCTGGTTGAATTTTTTAAAAATAGCATTTTTAATAATTATTTTTTGACGGAGTTGGATCAGAACTTCTTTTTAGGTTAATTTTAACTTACACTATCTTTTTTTTATTAATACAAAACTAGTATTTGAAAGGTCGGAGCTCAGCATAAATTTATTAAAAATATGATTCTCAATAATATTTTTTGACGGAGTTGGATCAAAATGATTTTTTAGAATCCTTTTGTAATAACCCGAACAAAAAAAAAAAATTGTCCTAAAGAAATAAATAATAAAATTATTTATTTTATGAGCAAATATATGTTTTCAAGTTCACAATTTTTCAGGTAAAAGGACGAGCATTCTGAAGCGGAAGACTCCTAGCACTTTTAAAAATAAAGTTTTAAGGTTAGAAATATATTTTACTAAATGCGAGACTTTTGAAGTAAAGAATATTTTTTAATCCAAAATTTATACATGTTATAATATATGATATCAAACTTCGATAATGACAATCTTATCTTGTCTGAATAATTTTACTATATCAATATGTAGTCAAACGAAGCATTTAAATCAAATATGGAAAAATTAATACTTACTAAATATTTATTACAACGTATAATACGGTCGTTTAAAATAACAGATTGTTGGAAAATCCCTTATGTTTTGAAGATATTAAAACCAGCTGACCTTGGGAAGTCAGATAGTGTCAGATCAGATCACCTGAGGATGGTCAGCTGAGGTGAAAGTCAGCTGAGGTGCAAGACATCAGTTGAGGACAGGTCAGCTGATGTCAGATCAGTTGAGGTTAGATCAACTGAGGTCCAGGTCAGCTGAGGTGTCAAAATCAGACGAGGACAAAATCAGTAGAGAAACACCAGCAGCAGCTGAGGTCATCTGAAGCTGTTGCATAGAAGATCTATTTACAGAAAGTCAATCAAGTCAAGAGGACAGGATCACAGTAACGGCTAGAAGATTTCCAGAATCATAGGCAATCAATCAAGTCAATCAGATTGAAGATCAAAGCCAAGATGGAAAGATATCAACCTGGAGATCAAGAATCAATCAATCACTTAGATTGATTGATTACATATTTATAGGGATTTCAAATCCTAGTAAACTCTAACAGCTAGTTTTTGTTACCTATAAATATGAGTACAAGAGAGAAAAATAACAACGTTCTTACGCGCGATTATATTAGCATATAGGCTACACTTTTTCCTCTGTACACAAACACACTCATATATTTTATTATACCTTTGTAAGACTTTATAGAAGTCGATCAGTTAGTTGCAAGGTTGATTGCACTAACAGTTTGTGTGTAAAAGAGAGTGTTATCTCTCAAGTTGTAAGATTATAAGGGAGTAAGTAAGTGAGTAAGAGAGACCCTCAATTCGTAGTTGGATTGAGGAGAGTGGATAAAGGACAGTTGGTCCGAACCACTATAAATCTTGTGTTTTTATCTGCTTTATTTAATTGCTCCTACTTACTGCACTAATTAAAAGGATTTAACTAAAAACGTTTCAGCACACTAAAATCACTGCGCACTCAGCTGATTTTAAAGTCAGTTGTTTTCAAAACAAGAAGGCTCAAAGTCTTCTTTAGGGACCAACACCGATGTTTATGATATTTTTCGTATATTTAAAATACGACTCCTTTACGACCAAATAATACAGTTTATATCAAATACGTGTAGTAAATACAAGTGGTAAATAAAATATTGTACAAGAAGTAAAAATACCTAAAAATTTAATAGTTAAAAATTACTAGGTTGAAAATTTACAACACAGTCTTAATTGGTTTAACCACACAATCAACCTTGGCTTCCACTCTTCCAATCCACAATCAGCATACTTCATCTCGGGAGTCTCTCCCCTCACTCCCTCTATATATACCACTTGTTATACCACTTTTTCAGTGCACCTCATAATTCCAGCAGCTAGCCTCTTCCCTCACTCTATACATACATGCTCCAAAGATTATTTTCAAGCATAGACACTCTTCTCCCTCTCACTCGGTCTCTTTTCTTCTACCCTTATAATCAAAAGAACCTCACTCCATCATCCTATAATAGCCAAACAATCAGTGGTCAAAAGTACAAACCAAGAAGGACCTATAGAAGGTAACACCTACAAACATTCTACGTGCTTATATATCTCGAATTTTAGATCGTTACTTATACTTCGATGCACGAAAAATTATGAAACTTTTTCTGTGAATTCTTATATGACTGAACTATGTGTTGCCCAAATTTTGTGGTGTTTTGAAGTAAGATTAAGGAGTTGAATTTTTGAATTTATAGTTTTTTTTCGCTATGAGCTTCTGATAAGTGATTTTCTTAATTTTGTTTTTATAGTTCTAGCCATAGTAAAATTATGAAAATTTTACCGTATGATTCCGTTATGATGGTCTATAAAATATCCAAAATTCATGGCCATAGGAACTATTATAAAAGAGAAATAAATTTCTAAAATTTGTATATGTAGAATCGATCAATTTCATAAGTTTTTACTCAACAGAAAATTATTATATTTTGGATGTCCATCCTTATGCTAGTTGAATAGAACATATCAAAAATTTGAGATAATCCGAATTAAAACGAAGGAGATATCAATTTTCTATATTTAGGTGTCCTATATAGAGTGGACTTGTGAGCAGTTACTTTCAGCTTTCGTTTTTCATATTTACAGCCATGATAAGAGTTTGATATTTTTACTAAGTGATTTATTGATAAATAAATACTACTTGTGTAATTTTCATGACCATCAGAAATGGAGATTGAGAGAAATAACTTCCCAAAAATGATATATTCAGTTTCTGACATTTTCTGTGAGGACTAGAATTTAGTGGCTTTATTTCTATACTTCTATCAACCAGAAATTTATGAAATTTTAATTAGATGTTCTATTCGAAGTATACTATATTCTGGTCATGTTTGGTGATTTTTAGAGTTTATCCTTAAGAGAAATCGATATTTGAAAAACATGTGTACAGATTGTACCTGGGTAAATATTTTTGCTCAAGTTATCATGTTGAATGAATCATTTTCTGTGAAGTAAAACTTTTATCATGATTTACATTTGTTAAAGAGTCACCATGTTCAATTTTATAATTTAAGAACTTTATAAGTATTTTTAATTTGATTTTATTTAGACTAAGAAGCAATGGTGTAGCTGAAAACATGTGGAAAGATTTTAGGGGTAAAATCATGTAAGATCCAAACTAGCTACTTTGAACACGTATATCTCTTACCTCGATTATTAATAAAGTAAAACAAAAATTTATTGATAACCTTGAGTTGGAGTAGTATAAGTTTGCGAGATTTGACATTCATAGGATCCATATATTAGGAGAAATAAATGTTTGAAAATGGAATAAAATGCAAGGAAACACTGTCCCCTTTTCAGAAAAAAAATGGAGATATAACTTTTTTCATATTCTTTAATTATTATAAGAAATCATATATATATATATATATATATATATATATATATATATA
>JAPKLY010002890.1:0-21200 GCA_026898435.1 Prunella vulgaris | reverse complement strand
ATGTTTATCGGAATAATGATGAGGATGGCGAAGGACAGTATTGAAGAGATTTGAAAATGCGAATCAAAGCCTAAATATAATTCTTCCTACAGTTGGTTGCAGACCACTTTGAGTCAAAATCCAGAGCCGATTTTCTTTATAACTTCACCCTAAGCCTCATTACAACCAAATAAAGTCCTTCTAACTTATGTTGCATGCATTGTTGATTGACTGACGGATGTATAACCAAGCCTATGATAGAAATATTCACGATATTGAGTCTGAGCGTAAACACTAGCAGCATTGAGAGATGTAAGGCGTGTGAAATCCACTAGCAAAAGTTGTTTATTCTAACAACTATCTTGTTAAAAACAAAAAAATATATATTTATTTTCATCATGAAAGTTGTTAACCATAGTAAAATATCAAGATAATAGAATTATGACGTGAACTCCATACCTTTTGATCACTTAACTTGAGCACAATAGGGGATGACTATCAAACTGTCTATCTAGATTGTATTGAGCATAAAATAGTTCTAAAATGCAATAGTTTGTTAATTTAGATATATTATAATCAAGAGTTGGTAAGATGCAAATAAAAGCATCATCACAAAAAATTATGTTACGCTTTCATCACTAGAGACTAGTAATAAGCTGGTTGGGGAGTGTGATTAGCGTTTAAGTATGCATGTATTTTACCTATTTTGTGTATTATTTTGTGTACTATAATGTATTGTTTAGCCTATTTATATATAATTTCACACTTTCTAATTAGTTATAAGTATTTATGTTTTCTATTTAAATAAGTAGCATATGTATAATTCAACCTAACCATTATGTCTATTGTATATTGTTGAGGTCTTAAGTGGAGTTATATTTATCCAAATTTTATGATATGAACACCTAAGACAATGTACTAAATACTTAAGACACTTTAGTGATCCAATTTTACATGTTTGGATTGTATTTGTACTCATAAGTGAAGACTCCAATTCTGTCCAATGTTTGGACTCAAAACACATTTTCGTATTTGAACAGTATCTGGAGCCTCACTAAACCAATTGAACCAATTCCAGTTGTATTTGATCACTAATTCGTTGCTCTACAACTTGTCTTCAGGGATCAAGTGTCAAAAGTTCCGGCTTCAATGGTCAAAATGATAATCAATGCAGGGCTTCAAAATTCCGCCATCTCAGTACACATGTTGGGAAATAATTCACCATAATTCACACAAAAGTCCAATTTACACAAGACCAAATCCATTGGTTAGCCAAGAAATTCATCAAGACACAGTAGAAATATTAAAGGCGTTGATTTTGTGCAAGCTGAGATATCTGTTTTTCAATAGACCACCATAAATTCGCGGAGAAAAACAATCCAGTTTTACCAACTCCACTATTATGGTCATAACTCACAATATAGAGATCCAATTTTGGAGATCTTAGATTCCTTGGAAAGCTAATCCAACGGCCTACAACTTTCATTCAGAAGTCAAGATGAAATTCAGACGGCAAGGGCAATTATATTACTGATGTTTACAGGCCACGTGAATTGGTTCCTAAAGTCTCCATGATTCACTATTTGGAGGCCTATATAAAGAGCCCTTTAGCAACCCTTGAAGGCATCCCATTTTCCTTGTAATCCTTCTATCTTAGTCTAGTATCTCTCTTAGAAATATGAGTTCTTATTGTATTAGTATGAGTAGCTAAATATTTTACTAGAGTTAGGGATGAAGCTTTAGTAAAGTATTAGTAATGTTCTTGGTTATTCAATAAAGATTTTCAAAGTTTTAATCCTTTAGTCATTTGAAGAGTTTTTAAGAGAGGTTTTGATGTGTCATTACTTTGATTTGTTGTAGACTTATTGGCACAACAAATGCTTAGTTTTACATATCAACTATTGATTTTATAAACTTGTTCGAATTTCTAAAGGTACTTTTCAAAAGTATTATATGTGCTCAAAGTTATATCTTCCGATTGAAATCACTTGATTGTTAGATTTCGATTGAGTTATCAAAGATAACCAAGATCATAACTCTAGTATTTTTATCTAAAGTGGAATCCCGAAGCTCTAGTATTTTGTTACTTTATTTAAACCTCTCAACTAGATAATATCTTTTTCTTCCAAATCTCCCTGTGGTTCGACACTCGGTCTCCCGAGAAATTTTATTACTTGAAATCAACCTACACTTGGGTACGTAACTCTCAAGGAGCTATCAATGAGCAGAGAAGATTTTCATGAAGATTATTCTTATCAGCTGACCCTGCCACGTCAGATTCACGATAAGTATTTTTTTATAATCTTCGTGTCGGTTTAAAAAAAAAAAAATTATCAAATCTTTTCAAAAATAAATAAATCCGTATTTCTAAAAATAATTTTAGAAAATTGGCAATCAAATCTTTTCTCTTACGAAAATTCGGGGATTTATTATCTTTTCCAAAATAAAGTGTCAGTGGTAATTAATTTCTCACCGCCCAAATTTCCTCACTAAAGTTTTTCATCATTACCTTTTTACCAAAAGCGGAATTTTTGGCGGCCAAAACCTTTTCGAAACCTGATACTTACGCATCACCCCCAAACCACTCAAAGGTCAATTAATCTGGACCTTTGATTTGTGTGATGCAATATACAAATCTACGATCAAAATTGATCGGTTTTTAAAACTGTTCATCTCTTTTGATTCATATATATACCCCTTTAACTTCTTACTGAAAACCTTTCTGCTCTGAAATCGTTCTTTACTTATTGTTCTTGCATATTATTCTCTGTGCACTTAACCTCTGTGTTGAAGGTATGGCATCCAAAGCTATGCAAAAGATGTTCAAAGAAAGGATGTACGCCGAGATGTGTGTCGATTACGACACGACTAAGGTTCCAGAAATTCGGGAAATCCTTAACCTCCTTCAACATCACAATCTCCGAACCTTTATCTCCATGACCCCCCCTGACCATAAAACCCTAAACTTTTACGCCTTTCAATTCCTCCTCAAGGCCTGGTTTAGTGCAAACTCCATCGGATTCTTGGTTGATGGGAAAGCAGTTGTCATCTCCAAGGATGCGGTTGCTAAACTTTTTGGCTTATCCTCCACTGGTATTCTACCACATAAATACAAGGAAGCCGACTACTTGGATACTTTCAAGATAATGGCCAGGAAGAGTCATAGGAATACCACCACGAATCTGAAAAAAGTTTATGTTGAGGAGAAGATTCAGGTTACTGATGGATGTGGTGACCAAGGTTATTTTGGCAGATCAGGGGAGTTTGAACGCCATTACCAAACTTCGCCTGAGCGTGGCCCGCACGATCCTTGATGGGGTTCAAGCAGACTGGGTGAGTCTGCTATGGTTCCGCTTGGAACAGAAGTCAAAGAAATGTGTTGCTAAGGAAGTGGATGGTCAACAAGTTTACAGCTTCAAGTCGAAGTGCTCTATGGCCACCAAGATTACCATAATCTTGAATCATCTGCTGCCCCAACACGAGTGGGATGAAGATTGGGTTGTTGAGAACAACCATACCAAGTTTCTGAGGGGAAGTAACTTGGATGTAATTGGGCCAGCTGATTTAGATTCAAAAGCTGATCCAGTAGCTACTGCCCCTGGTTCCTCTGCTGGTCCTGGAAAGAAACAGAAGAGGAAGGCTTCAAAGCCTGCTGGAGGGGGAAGAAAGAAGAAATCCAAGAAGGAAACTACTCCTGTCCAAAGGAAGCTCTCCTTTGATTCTGACGAAGATGATGATACTGTTGTGCTGAGAAGTCTGAAGAAGAAGAAATCTTCAGCAGAGAAGGCTACTCTGCTGGTTGATGAGCCTTCTGATGAAGAAGAGGAGCAAGCCTTTGAGGAATCAGCTGAGAGAGCTAGTTCAGATGAGGATTCTGCCTCTGGCTCTAATGGAGGGGAAGAAGAGTCAGAAGAGAGGGAATCAGCTGAGCCATCAGTTGCTGAGACAGAGGTTCTCCATTCCTCTGAAGATGCACCATCAGCAGATACACCATTAGCTGTCTCACCCATCAGGTCAGCTCAACCCACTCCCTTATTTGATCCTTCCCAACACAATTCCCCATCACATTCCCAAAAATCTCATACCTTTACACACTCTACACCCCCAGCTGATCCTTCCCCAGTTTCACAAATCCCAGCTGGCAATGAACCAGAGGAGATAGCTACCTCTGGTGAGCCTTCAGCTATTCCCAAACCCTCTCACCCTGAACCCATTAATCTTGAAACCCCCAACTCCCCCACAGAAATGGCTCAACAAGCTCGCCTATCTCACCTTCGTTCAAAGGGGCCTCTTGAACGAGGGATGATCATTACTGCCCTAGCCCACATATCCCTATACATCCCAGAACTCAACCCCTATCCTGCCTATCAAGATATTCTTGCTGATGGTCTCGCCTGGGCTCAAGTGAGAGAAGGCCCAGTTACCTTCCTTTTGGAACTGGTGAAGGAAATGGGTGAAGCTGCCTTCACTGAGTGGGAAGAGATTATGATGGATGCCTTGGAGGTTAAGGCACCATCCCAGCTGACATCTCCTGAAGGACTTAGGAAGGTTGTCCGTGCCCTGCTGCCCAAGGATGGGGTTGCGCTGGATTGTCCGGAAACAACAGAGTCTGAGTTTATACCTCCGGCAGCAAACTTTGAGATCAATCCGGCTGATCAGGTAACTCCTAAAATTTTGGGACAGCTTAAAGATTATTTTGATGATCACATCAGGGAGGTCAAAGCCACTCTGCTGGCTGCCAAGTCTGCTGCCCCCTCTCTGATTGAACAGCACGTTCATCAAGTTCTGCTGGATCACCGAAACAAGCTGAAAGAAGCTATGGAGGACAGCTTGTATGCCACCAGAATAGAGTTTTTCCACACTCTACAGAATTTCAAGATGACAGCCAAGGCATTTACTGATGATGCCTCTGCTACCCTCTCTGCTAAATCTGAGAGATTCAGACTGGTCTCTGAGAGGTTGGAAGGTCAGATTGCTGAATGCAAAAATGGTCAGGAGGACCTAAAAGCTATTGTGGATAATCTTCCTACTTCTCTACCTTCTTCCTCGATGATTGATGATATCAAAAAGGGGGAAGAGAAGAACTCAGCTGCTATTGTTGCCCTGCAATCTAAGATGGCCTCTCTGAGAGCTCTACTGGTAGATAATCATGGTGTTCTATATGCTAGAGTAGAAAATGTTGAAGATTACATCAACACAAGAAAGGTTGCAGCTCAGAAGACTCAGGAGCTGAGAGATCAGAAGATGGATGAGGCTCTACAGAGACAAGAGGTGGTAGCTGAAGAAAGGGAGAAAAAGAAGAGAATTATGAATGCTGAACTGGATGAGAAGCTGGCAAAGGAGTTGCAGCTAGCTGAAAAGGAGACTCCAGAAGAGAGGAATAAGAGGCAAGAAAGAGAAATGAATGATGAGCTGGAAAGACGTTATCAGAGGAAACTAAAGAAGCAAGGGAAGGCAGTTTCTCAGGGTAGCAGGACTAGAAGTGGAAAGTACATTCGGGATCCGAATGAGCCTTTGGTTGACGGACCAATTGACATGTTTTATAATTAATTGTCAGATGAGCTTGTGCATCTTTGGAAAACTATAAAGGCTAAGACCATGATCCACTTCTATGTTCTCAGAGGAGAAGATACCAGAGGAGAAAGAGAGAAGAATGCTGAGTTCAGAAACTGGTTGAGGGAGACTTTTCCAAAATTCTTCAAAGCTACTTCGGATGAAATGCTTAAGCTGGATGTTCAGCCGGAGTTACCAGAGATAGAGTATCTTCCAACTCCAACTGATGAGAGTGGGAAGATAGACTGGGTGGAAATCAGGAAGCATTAGTTACAGATTACTCTACTTTTTCCACAACTCTCTGAGGGAGATAGAGAAGAGGTTCCTCGACTGGATGCAAGTTCCTCTCGACAGCAGAAGACCTCTCCTTATGTAATTGTCCAGCTGAGTCAGCTGAGGATTAGGTACTTTCTTTTGATTGTAACTTCTCTTTTGATTAATGAAGCTTTATGATTCCAGACAACTTCTTGTTGTCAGCTGCATTTTTTTTATGTCTAAGGATCTTATCTAAAGATCTTCTTTTCTGTCCTATTTTGATCTTGATTTTGATTGAAAATGCTTATCTGTTGAGATCAGCTGAGTTGATTTTGATATCATCAAAAAGGGGGAACTTGTTAGGATATCTGTGTTAGGTGTTTTGATGATATAATAAACTAATCAGCTTGTAATAGGACCAGCTGAACATGTTAGTCAGCTGATGAGTAGTTAGGATTAGATAGGTTCAAGTGAGGGGGAATCTACCTTGCTGCCTAGAAGATCCGAAGCTTTCATAGAGAAGAAGACCAGCTGAGACCTTGAGGACTTAGTCGATTTCAGAGGACAGAAGATTTAAGCAGCTGACACTGGAGTATCGAGAGCAGATCATCAGAGGAGTTAACATCAGCTGACATCAGAAGATCAGCTGATCAGCTGAGAGCACGTCGCAGACAAGACAAGGATCATAGATAAAAGACATATTCAGACGAAGTCAAGAAGACCAGCTGAGGTGCACACCAGCAGACTTGCACATCAGCTGAGGTCCTGGTACCAGCAGACAGTACACCAGCTGAGGAGACAGATCAGCTGAGGTCTTGTACTCGGCCCAGATTCTTCGGAATCATTTCAAGGGTTGACTTGCATCATAAAAGATATTCCCAGAATAGAAGATCAATCAATCAAGGGGATAAACTTGATTGATTGAAGATCGCGAAGATTGATGGGAATCAAGAAGGAGATTCAATCAATCTCAATAATTGATTGAATACGAGATTATAGGATCTCAGATTTCTAGTCTATCCCAACGGCTAGTTATTTGACCCTATAAATTAGAGTAACAGTGATGATTTCAGTATTGGATTTACACGCATATTAAGCTAGCCGAAACTCTGTCAGAATTATCACTTGTACTAAAAAACCCCATTCATAATTATCTTTTGTAAAAGCTTTGTAGAAGCTGTGAGAAGTCAACTGCGATTGAAGCGTTGACAATTTGTAAGAGAGTAGTACTCTCAAAGTGTGTAAGTGAGTAAGTGAGTGAGTTAGTAGAGAGTCCCACAATTCCAGTTGGATTGTGGAGAGTGGAGTAGGACATTTGTCCGAACCACTATAAATCCCTTGCGTCTCGTCTTATTTCTTCCTGTTCTTTACTTGTGCACATCACCTAAAATTGATTTTCATTAAAATCATTTCCGCACTATTCACAGCGCACTATTTTCAAATTTAGACTACCTCAAGTAGTCTGCTGGTTTTCTGAATAAGCAAAATAATTTGAAAAATGTTTTTGAATCCTTACAAGTCTATTCAACCCCCCCTTCTAGACTTGTTCAAAGGTATTCTTCCCTAAAACCTGCCTTTGGGACCAACACCATTACATGGGAAGTTTTTGGGATGTGCCCCGAGTCCTCAGAAATTGAAGTTCGGGGGCTTGATATTGTTCGGGATGTCGAGATCGCTCACGATCGGACGACTGACATTCCTGAAGCAAGGGTTTCTTCTGAGGGCAATACTGATTCTGACCATGGAGAGAGTTTCGAACCCGATCAAGAAGATGTTTGGGAGAACTTAGAGCTGTTCTATCAACATGTTCCTCAATTAATCGAGCAAACCATTCCGGTGGGGGTAGCATGTGAAGAACATTGGCCGTCTTACGTCGAAGGATATCACGAACATTTTATCAGACCTAGAATTTCTCAAGTTCCATATGTGGATACCCGATATGACGCGTCCCTACATCATAGCCTTTTAATGGAAGAAGACTTGACCAATATCTGGGACGTATACAGGATTTCACTCGATATCCATATGCACATTCGAAGAGATAGGGAAAGAGCTGACTGGCCCCCACCTGACTGCACTGCCATAAACTTGGACGTTCTCGAGGCGGGGTTTTCTCTTCCTTTACACTCAGTGGTCGGTCAGTTTTTAATGGACGTTAACTTGGTGATCACACAGATTACACCGAATGGGTGGAGGAACCTTCTGAGTTATCTGGGTGATGGGATTGGAAGGATATCCCAATCGATTAACGGCCCCCTGAGATTAATTATGCCCTGATGATCTCGGATTCTAAAGAAGAGGGAAATGACTATTATTACATAAAAGCCAGACCGGGAATGAAGATCATTGAGGGTATCCCGAATAAAGTGAAGTGATGGAAAGAATAATTCTTTTTCATCGGTGGAGATTAGCGTGCCTCCACTACTTATTTGGGAATCGGAGATCGAATTAGGACTCCGGAAGGACATGGAGAACTGATACGTAAGTAGTGTTCTTCATATATTATTCGTTCAAAGGTACACTGATGTGACTCTGTTTTCTTTTGCAGGTCCAAGACTACCAAAGTGGGGCCAGAAAGGGTTATCTGACCATTTTATCTTTGCCATCACCAACGCTGCTTACCGGAACAAGAAAGACCGGGCTATGAAGCATTTGAAAGAAGAACACTGCAGACGAGCAGCTAGGTTTGTTACAAGTCCAAATCATCTTGAGCCAAAGTCATGGATCTTGAATCTGACACCAACAGGTGCAAGACGGATCCTCCAGCCACAATGATCGAGCTTTGGAGGAAGAAAGGGGTCCGAACTTCTGTACCGGCGGCACCTGCAGAGGCTGTTCCCGTCGCCCCTACTATTTCTAAAAAACTGACCCGTAAGAGCCTACCAAAGAAACCTGGTCGATGGAAGAGAGGTAACAACACCACTTTTAGTGCTGAAGATGAATCCAGTCGGGCCAAGAAAAAAAGTAAGACTGGACCAACTGGTGCGTCCAGTCGACAGGCTCAAGTCCCTTGGACTGCCGATCCACGGGGTTTGCCTCCTCCGCCGCCATCACCACGTGATCTGGGTTTTCACTGAGATGCCACCTATCTCGGTTCAGATTATGATAGAAAGGAAGCGTATGTTTAAATTCTTCAACCTTTCGTCAGCTTCATATTACTCGATCTTTTAACTCATTTTTATTGTCATTTTTAGATATCATCCAGGTGATCATCCTCATCACTGCGATTATCTTCATCAGGTCGCATGCTCAAAGACTCTAGGACATTTTGGAGATATTCCCGATATCATAGTGAAAAGAGCCTCTCAATTTGTCACCGAGTCTTGGACAACTGTCAATGATAAGTTGATTCATACTCGGGATGTCACTGACAATCTGCTTCTTGGCGGCATGTATGCCAGTTCTGCAGCGATCATATTCCAGTGGGCATTTGATCAAACTACTAGGCTCAAAAGGATCAACCATCATCTCCGAGAGGACAATGACAAAAAAGATAAAATGATCAAGAGTAAGGATGAAGAGCTAAAGTGTGCTGAACAGAAGATTAAGAGCACTTTGGACGCTGAGAAGTCTACTCTCGAGAACTATCATGGCCATCAATACACGACGAGAAGGCTTGAAGAACAACTCAAGGAAACCATGGAGGGCATTGCTCGCCTCAATGCTGAAAAGGCTCAAAAACGTCAGGACAACGCTGATTTGATGGACAAAGTTCTTAAGCTTGAGAGGGAGAAAGCCAGGCTTCAGCTTGACATGGAGAACATGTTCCCTGAAGAGGAAGTGCGGAGCTGGTACAGGAGGCCACGAACTTTCGCTGTATTTGCTCGTATAGCGAATGCATTCGGGCCATTCAATTTGCTGAGGAAAGGGGTAGGAAAATCACTGACGTTGTGAAGAAAGAGTTTATGGACTATGTCAGAGCAAATCCACCCAGCAAGGCGCAACCTCTCCCCGTGGCCGACTTGGCCAATTTTGGCATTGATTTGACAGTTTTTGGAGATGGGCGTATGATTGTCTTTCCCAGGCTGCAATCTTCACAGCAGACTCGATCCAGCTCCCCAATTGTCAACCTCGTTTCTGCCGCTCCTACTCCTACTCAGGGTACTACTGTTGCGGCCGCTGCTTCTGTTGAGACGATTGTCGAAGAAAGTCATCATGAGAGAGATTTGGCTATCGCTATGTCTTACATACAGACTCCTCCTGGTGATCAAACCACGCCTCAAGAAGCTCATCATCCTGATCCGACGGTAGATGTTGTTGCCACCAATCCCGAGGAGAATACCCTTCCTGAAGCTTAGATAGATATCTTTTATGTTTTAGACATTTGTTTTTGTTGTTTCAGTACTTTTTCTTCTTTGTTAAGGATGTTTTCATCTGGTGTTTCCATTTTGCAGTGTACTCGAACTTGTTTTATGGAATGAAATGCTATTCTCTTTTTACCTTCATGTGTTGCTTGTTATTTCGTTGTGTGTTCCTCGCTCTGCATTTATTTCTCTACTAGTTATACACTTTAACTAGGCATTCTCTCCTTGGGACATTCAACCTTCGGATTCGGGAAATTCCTAGCCCTTGTATTTCTTAAAAGTGGCTTTTGTTGTCATAATGCTAACTCCTTGTCTGGAGCATTTTCGGTTTTTTGATGCCGTTATGCTTCCTCTCAAGAAACGTATTTTAGTGACTTCGGCATATAACAACCTTTAGCCTCGTTTCAAGCAATGTCGTATTATTAAGACAACAGCCTTAAAAAGTCATTTGTCTTTTGAATAACATTTCATTTTTTATACACTATTCACAACAAAACATATATTTACATCAAACATCCTTTATTGATAAAATTTCTTTAGATGAGCAGCACTCCAGGTATATGGGGAAGGTATTCCCTTTAGATCTTCCAAATCATAAGTTCCATTTTACTAACTTTGTGATATATGGAATGGTCCTTCCCAGCCACGGCCAAAGGTTCCGAGCGGAGTCGACAATATTTTCCGCAACACCAAATCTCTATCTTTGAAATTTCTTTTTCGTACTTGCGAGTTGTAATATCGGGTAGCATATTGTTTGTATGCAGCATTGCGTAGTTCCACCGCAACTCACTTTTCTTCTAGAAAATCTTTTACCACGGCTATGGCTTCATCATTTTCTTCCTCATTGTACATACAAACATGCCACATTGGATTTTGCAGTTCAACTGACACCATTGCTTGGGTCCCGTATGCCATCGAGAATAGAGTCTCTTCCGTGCTGGTTCTAAATGATGATCTGTATGACCACAATACCTCTAGTAGTTCTTCTGATCAATTTCCTCTTTTTTTATCAGACGGAGCTTCAGTGTTCGTTTGATAATTTTATTAATTACTTCAACTTGCCCATTTGACTGCGGATGATAGGGTGTTGAGTAATACTTTTTGATTCCCCAAGTGTTACAGAATTCTCGAATCTTCTTCCTGTCGAATTGTGGTCCATTGTCAGTTACTATTGATTGAGGTATGCCGAATCTACAAATTCAATTCTTCCAATGAAATTAATCATTTTTTCTTGCGTTAATTGTTACAACTGATTCGACTTCTGCCCAATTAGTACAATAATCCACAGCAACCACCACAAACTTCACGCTTTCTTTTCCAGGCGGAAACAGTCCGATAATAATAATTTCCTATTTGGCAAATAACCACGGAATGTATACTGCCTTCATTTCTTGCAGAGGGATGCTTATGCCAGGAATGAACATTTGACACTTACGAATGAGCTGCTCGCCTCCTATGAAGATCCACAACTAGGTTGTTGTCTCCTTTGCAGATTTATAGCCAGCTGGTCGCCTCTTACAAGAGAAAATCAATTAGTTGGTCGCCATTTCAAGAAATGACCATCAGAACAACATTTTTCGTATTTATGTTAGTCTTTTTCTTTGTATTTATCCATTTGGACAAAAAAGAGACACGTGTTAATACCCTGTAACACATGGCAAATGCATTGCCACACCTGCTTGTATGTTTGCCTATAAATAGGCCACATTTTCAGAATAAATGCAAGAATTTTCACTGCCTCAACATTATTCTGCCAAAATCCTTCGAGAAATAATATTATACAATTCCAGTAATCCTTATTGACAAGATTGTTAGTGAAATTAAGCTATAAGTCACATGTAAACTTGATTTACAATAATTTCATTAACAGTTTGGTGCTAGAAGGAGAGCTCGAACCTTCGTCATTTTCTTCCTCATTGTACATACAAACACACCACATTTGACTTTGCAGTTCGACTGGCACCATTGCTTCGGTCCAGTATGCTATCAAGAACGGAGTCTCTCCCGTGCTGGTTCTAAATGATGTCTGTATGACCACAATACCTCTTGTAGTTCTTCCGACCAATTTCCCTTCTTTTCTGTCAGATATAGCTTCAGTGTTCGTTTGATGATTTTATTAATTGCTTCAACTTGCCCGTTTGACTGCGGGTGATAGGGTGTTGAGTAATACTTTCTAATTCCCCAAGTATTACAAAATTTTAGGATGTTCTTCCTGTCAAATTGTGGTCCATTGTCTGTTACTATTGATCGAGGTATGCCGAATCTAAAAATCAGATTCTTCCAAATGAAATTAATCATTTTTTCTTGTGTTACTGTTACAACTGATTCGGCTTCTTCCCATTTAGTATAATAATCTATAGCAACCACCACAAACTTCACGCTTCATTTTAGAAATGGGATTACAACTGTAGAATTGCCAAAAACTAGACCTCATGTTGAACCTGTGGCAAGGGCTCAAAGTATGCCAGAGAATAGGGCCTGGAATGTGCCCTGAGAGAATAGATCCTGGAATGTGCCCGGAGAAAATAGGACCTAGAATGTAGCCGGAGAAAATAGGGCATGAAATATGCCCAGAGAAAATAGGATCTGGAACATGCCCAACACATTAGCCTCTCCTTCGCGAGATGTCCTAGGGAAGGATGATGTGAGAACCAAAATTGGCAGAGCAGCTGCCGGTGGATATGACGCCAGATAGGGTAAAATTGTTACCAGAACAGGTACTCGTGGTTCACGACTGGTTAATTATGAGGATGATTCTAAGGAAGAAGATGCAGAATCTACGACTAAGATGGCCGCAAATCGAGAATTTGCTTCTCAAAAAAGAGATATGGAAACTAACAAGGGAATAGTTGACTCAATCTTACTTTAATTTTGTTCATGATATTGTGCCATGTAATTAGTATAAATTAGAGATTATATATTCCCTTTATTCATGGGAAGTTTGTTGTATATACATCTATTTAATAAAATATTCTCAATCACCTATTCAACGGTGATTCCCATATCCTTGTTTACATGGTATCAGCCTTCTCTTCGATCCTTAAAAATCTCTTACACCACTGCATCATCGGACTGGTCCCCTCCGATCTGTGCTCCTGCTGGACTCGTCCCCTCCAGCAATCTCCATGATTTCTTCATAAACAATAATCTCTAATTTCTTCATTCTGTTCCTGCGATCAGCGCACATAATTTCACTCTTCTTGCTCAGAAAAATCCCTCATCCTCTCTCTCCTATATACCACACCCATAAATTGGATGATTTCCTATCTCATCGGCTAGAAGGTTATTCTTCATGCCCACAATCTCCACGATGCATGTCATGGCTGCAACGCTTCCCGACCCTCTTCCCATCAACACAATGATAAATATGACTCTTATAAAACTCGACCCCTTAATCTACCTTGTTTGGCATCGCCAGATTCTCCACATGGTTGAATGCTTCAATCTACAGGGTTTTCTTGACGAAACAACGATTGCTCCAACTGAAACCGTTACGTCTGATGATGGTGTCTCATCTGCTAATCTGGCCTTTTTGTCTTGGCGCATGAAGGATCGGAAATTACTTTCCATCATCTGGACTTCCCTCTCTGCAGAAGCTATGTCTGAAGTAATTGAATGTTCCATAGCTCACTCCGCTTGGACGACCCTCCAAGCTGTGTTCTTGGACTCATTCGCCTCTTGCACACTTTAATTTCGTAAGGCGCTTTTATCTCTTTACCGGGGAGACTAATCAATTGAAGATTACAGGCATAAATTTAAGGGCTTGTGCGATTAGCACTCTGCTATAAATCGTTCGATTGATTCTACAAACAAAGCGCACTGGTTCTTGCATGGCTTGTGAAGCAAATTTACTTCATTTGAGGACACAAGGCTTGCTCTCACTCGCATGCCTGGGTTTCGTGATCTACTGCACCTAGCGAAGCAATTTGAATCCATGTTTCGTGCTATGGAGATCCCGCTTCCTCTTCCGCTGTATTTTTCATCCAGTAAGGTCGTGGCCAACATCAAGGTGGTCATGGGGGTCGTAACAATGGCAATCGAAATTTGGGTGGACGCCAACTCTGTCGCAATGGAGGTAATTCCAATAATGGACATGCTGATTGTGGATACCAAACCTCAGATTGCAATTCTAATCGCTCAAGCGGTAGTTCAAATTGTCGGTCTTACATACCCCGTTGCCAAATCTGCCACAGGGATCAACATGCCGAAAAGTGTCCCCAATTTCTCAATGTGCAAAATGTTGTTCCTACTGCTCATTTGGCTGAAGCATTCAAAGCTTCGTGTACTGTGACTCTGTCGGCCCCTGATTGGTATCTTGATTTTGGCGCATCTGCTCATATGACGAGCTAAAAATCTGCACTTGATTCTTACATACCCTATTCTGGTAAAGGCTTAGTTATTGTTGGTAATGACACTTCCTTATATATTTCGCACATTGGCTCCAGTAAATTAACTAATGATGTTAAATTATTGGATGTCCTTTTTGTGCCCCATATGTTCAAAAACTTGTTATCATCTGTAAAATAACCTCATATTATCCTGTTGATGTTATCTTCTCTGACAAGTCTTTTGGAATACAGAATCGTCTAACCAAGAGAATCCTGACTCAAGGTAGATGTGATAACGGATTATATTTTCTTGATCGTGGTGTACTAGCCTTGGTTGCAGCTCTTCGTAGCAAAGTCTTGTCTGCTAGTTTTTTTAATGGCACTTACATTTAGGGCATGTCACATTTGATGTTATTTCACTTTTTGAACAAATTAGGCCATTTATCTGTTTCTTCTTTGTTGCTGAATCCTACTATTTGTTCCTCTTGCCAACTGGTTAAGAGTAAACGTTTACCCTTTTCTTTAAATGAAAAATGTGTTACTGCTGTGCTTGAATTAATTCATTGTGATTTATAGGGACTTGCGCCCATTTCTACGTTTGATGATTTTATGTATTTTGTGGCCTTTGTTGATGACTTCTCGAGATTTACTTGGATTTACCCGTTACGATCTAAATTGGACTTTTATGACACATTGGTGCACTTTCATACATTTGTGCGTAATCAATTTTCGAGTACCATCAAAACATTTTAGAGTGACGGGGGTACTAAAGTTGTTAATACTCAAGTCCGCGATTTTATGTCTACACACGGAATTCATCATCGTCTATCTTGTCCTTATACTCCACAGCAGAATGGCCATGTAGAATGAAAACACCGCCATGTCTCTGAAACATGCCTCTCTATGCTATTTAACTCACATGCTCTGGCTTTTTTCTGGTTTGATGCCTTTGCTACAACTGTGTACATTATCAATAGGCTTTCCTCGTATGTTCTGCAAAACAAGTCGCCTTTTGAGGTTTTGTTTGGCTTTACTCCTAATTATGCACTATTTTGGCCTTTAGGGTGTCATGTTGTCCCTTATTTATGTGACTAAGCAGCTCATAAACTTTCTCCTCAGAGTCACCCATGTATCTTTCTGGGGTACAACTGCTCATATAAGAGTTTTCAATGTCTGGATTCAGAATTATCTCGAGTTTTTATTACAAGACATGCTCAGTTTGATGAATCCCTTTTTCCATTATCTCATGATTCAAGCCCTTCCTCACCTGCCTTCGGTTTCAAATATCTCATTATGTCTCTGGTCTCCTATCCTTGGTAATGATGATGATGAGCGCATACATGATACTTTTGCGCATGCTCTCCCCCCACTGATCACGATGTTCTACATCACCCTGCTCATGCAGATGTTGTCACTCCCTTGCAACCTGAGCTACCAGCCCCTCTTACCGGCAAGCCTGCAACGACTTCAATTGTGCCTCATGTCCTCCATTCTACGGTTACTTGAGCACGAGCAGGCATTTTCATTCCTCGTTATCATATTGATCTATCCACAACCGCTCTGTTATCACTACCTTTTCTAAGTCTCGTAGGTTTAAATCTGCCACTATGTCTCTTACTTGGTTGTCTGCAATGCAAGAAGAAATAGACGCTCTTCGTTCAAATAACACATGGGACCTTGTGCCTCGTCCATCTTGCATAAATATTGTTGGTTCCAAATGGGTTTTCCGGACTAAATTTTGGGCGGATGAGTCTATTGAGCGTTATAAATCTCGTTTAGTTGCTCAGGGCTTCACTGAGATTCCTGGTTCTGACTTCCACCATACCTTTAGCCCGGTAGTAAGGGCTGCTACAATTCGTGTTGTTTTGGCGGTGCTTTCTCTTCGGACCCTAACACTGGGCTTCGATGGCATATGCTATTCACCGAGGTTGGCATCTACATCAACATGATGTCAGAATGCCTTTCTTAAAGGTGTTCTTAACAAACCAGTTTTCATGGCCCAACCCCCAAGGTTTGTTGATTCTCGTTTTCCAAATCATGTCTGTCGTCTTACGAAAGCACTATATGGTCTTCGTCAGGCACCTCTTGCCTGGTTCCAGAGATTCATCACTCATCTTCTTAGTCTGGGTTTCTGTCAGAGCCCCGCTGACACATCATTGTTTCACTTTCACTAGGGTAAATCCACTATCTTTTTGTTACTTTATGTGGATGATATTGTTGTCACAGGTGATGATCCGACGTTACTTCAAAAGTTCATAACTAGAACTCACAAGGAGTTCGCCATCAAAGACCTCAGGTACTTTCTTGGTCTTAAAGTTTCCTACACTTCGAGGTTGTTAAACATATTCTTCAATACGTCAAATGCACAGTTCATTTTAGCTTATTCTTTGCTCGTTGTCTAGACTCATCCATTATCAGCTACTCTAAAGTTGATTGGGCTCTTTGTATTGAGATACGTCGATTGGAGGAAATCTTGTTTCTTAGAGTTCCAAGAAACAACCTACAGTTGCTCGCTCCAGTTATGAATCTAAGTATCATTCTATGGCCAATGTTGCTACTGAAATTGTCTGGCTTTTCAATCTTCTTCACGAGCTTTAGTACAACAACTCGGCCTCAACTTCTTTGTGATAATAAAAGTGTCATCTTTCTTAGCCAGAATCCTGTAGCACACAAAAGAGCTAAGCATATTGATTTGGATTATCACTTTGTGCGAGAGTTAGTTTCTTTAGGAAATCTTGACACTCGCTTTGTTTCGTCTCCTCTTCAGTTTGCTGATATCTTCACGAAGAGTCTTCCCCGACCGTCTTTTGAGCTACTTTGATCCAAACTCTGCGTATATCATCATCCCACCGGGGAGGTAGGTAACAAGGGAAATAGTTGACTTAATCTTACTTTAATTTTATTCCTGATTTTGTACCATGTAATTAGTATAAATTAGAGATTATCTATTCCCTTTATTCATGGGAAGTTTGTTATATATAAATCTATTTAATACAATCTTCTCAATCACATATTCAACGATGATTCTCATATCCCTGTTTACAGAAATGATTAAGAAACATTATAAAAAAGTGGATAAGAAAAACCATTTTTTGGGGTCTCAAAGGGGCGTGGAAACACATATGAACTCTTGAATGGAAATGAAAAAAAGATGTAACTCCAGTTCCTTCGGAATCGCTAGTCAATCCTAGGGGTAGTTAGCAATTGAATCCTATTTTGACCATTATTTTCATATTCAAAATAGTGCTCTGAGGGGTCTCTATTTACCAAGGAGATTCTCTCAGACCCTCTGCCCAGAAATTTTAAAACTCTGAGTTACGAGTATGAGGGGACAACTGACCTACAAGATCATTTGTTGATATTTTAGAATGGGGCTTTGCGTCACCGATACTCTGATGTTGTGACGTGTAGAGTGTTCCTCACCACGTTAAAAATCAGCACAGAAATGGTTTAGTCAATTGCCAACAGAGTCAATTTACTCGTTCAGAGATCTTAGCAACTTGTTCTAGCATTAATTTGCTAGTGCTAAGACTTCATTATATTTGTTGTCTCTAAAGTAGAAACCACATGAAAGCTTGAGAGATTACATAACAAGATTCAATGAGGCTGCACTGGAAGTGCCCACAGTCTCAGATGAAGTGAAAACAAATGTCTTGGCTCAAAAAACCTCCAATAACATTTGATGAACTCAAATATAAATATGTAATAAGCTTGATTAGTAGGTTCATGGAAAAGTCATATTCAAATCATTGGGAAGGTGAAAGAACAATTTTGGTGATATATCAAAGGAACCATTGATTATAGTATCTTCTATGAAGCTAGTGTGCATGTAAAACTTGTTGGGTACAAGGATAGTAATATTGATGGGAGCATTGATGATTCAAGAAGCACTTCATGTTATGCATTTATCCTTGAAAGTGGAATAATATCTTGGTGTTCAAAGAAGCAACCAATTGTGGCTCTTTCTACTACTGAAGTTGAATACATTGTTGTATCCTTGGTTGGATGTCAAACTTTATAGCTTAGAGGAATGTTAAAAAATCTGAATTTCAAGCAAAGTGATCCTACACTTGTGTATAGCACTGTTCTAAAAGTCGGCCGACTTGGCCGATTAGTCGGCGACTAGTTGCTAGTCGGCCCTTGGCCGACTTGATTTACACCTAGTCGTTAAAAAAACGTCTAGGGATAGTAGTCGGATCCTAGAGCCCATTAGACAATGACTATGCCGACTAGATAACGATTAGATTGATTAAATGCCGACTAAGTCATTCCTGAGTAGACATGTTTCTCCCTTTAAAAAAATATTTTTTGGCAAAACCTAAGTAATTATAATAAAAATAAAATTAAAACAACCAAAACATTAATTTCCTTTTGATTTTTTAAATTTTCACTTTATTAAATTTTGAGTTTTATGGCTGGTAATATTATTTTTATTTTATTTTATCTACAATGTATTATTAATTTATTAAATAATTAAATATATTTTACCGTTTAGGTGCTTCTGATTAGTCCCCGACTAGTCGCTCAAGTCGCTAGACCCTAGTGATCCGACCGACTAGCAACTAGCGACTTTTAGAACATTGGTGTATAGTGATAACATTTCTACTGTTTATGTCTCAAAGGATAGAGTTTAGTGTGGGAGGACAAACCATATTTGCTTGCAGATTCATTTTCTAAGGAAACTTGTTCGCGAAAGAGAACTTAACCTTGAGTATTGTCGAAATGAAGAACAAATTTTTGGAGTTCGAAAAGGAATTTTGATTTAAGGAGGCAATATTGTAGTAAACCATAAATTCTTAATCAATGGGTCTTTCAAATATCTAGGATCAAGAATCATGTATCTAGTCCTTGTCAAATGTGTCTTTCAAATGTTTGGTCCAAGAGTCACTCTTGTATTTAGTATTTACATTAATTAAGTTTATGTTTTCACATGCCACCAAGTAGTATAAATATGTGAACTTGGTGAGCAAAATTAAAAAGACAAATTCTGAGAATACAAAATAGAAATCCTAACCTCCAAACTAATTTCTATCAATTAGAACTTTTGCCTTTAGTTCATTCATTTGGCAATCTAAATTGATATCTTTGATTGATCAATGATAACCATATTTACAAGTACTTACAAGTTAATGTGTTTTGAAGGACTTAATTGATTTTAATCAATGAGTCAAGTTCATGTGCTAGGCACCTATCTTAATTAGTTGATTTTTTTTATATAATTATCTGATCATATATAGTTGAATTCATTTTGAGATTAGACAATGACATTTTTGTATAAATCGCATTATAATTAATTCTAAGAGTTGTCAATTAAAACTTGCGTTTGAATAAAAATTCTCAGTTAAAAATTCATAAGTTTGAGCCTAGATTTAGCGTTTAAATACGAGTGAAATTGGAGGACGAAATAGTGTGGTTGTTTTACATTTTCATTGTGTTGAAGGTCATGAACTCGTAGCTAAACACTAAACTAGGGACCGTCTTGATTTTTTTTCCTCAAAGAAATTGCAATTTATTTCCATCCTGGACACGTTCAATGCAGTTCATAGTCCAGTAAGTGGAACAAAAAGGCCAAAATATATGAATTAATTTACATATAAAAATATTCACAAGTACTTCAGCAAAATGTATTAGAAAGCCATATACGAATTAAAAAACCGAAAATGCATAGTTTACTTAACATGTAAATGAGTATTATATTCAAATTAACACATAATTATATATAGGTTGTCTAAAAAAATTTCCATAAAAATATTTAAAGTGCACATTTACATGTATTTGGATGGATGGTAGATATGTGTAACTAACTGTACAATGATCGAGCTGTAGTGTGAATACAATTTCTTGAGGTGATAATAACACAATACGTTTGATGAATCAAGAAACACATTCTTCACAGCGTGAATTATATTTTTGTGTTGGTCGGACAAAATCAATAGTCTATTGGGTTCACAAAGTACTCTTAATTACGTAAAGAATCACATCTTGGATTCATTACTCTCTTTGAAACCAATATTTGTAGCAAGGAGAAAAAACTTTGTGGTACTCCCTCTGTGAAGTGCAATGCAATATGTAGAATCAGCTGAGGTTGTAAGTCTATTGATCAGAAGGTTTGATTCAAATCAGGAGACATGGGTTCAGGTCAGATGAGGTTGTTCAGGATCAGACGAGTATAGTTAGGATGGTTGATTCAACTGAGTTGAATCAGATTAGCTATAAAATAGTCAGATGAGTTCAGGGTCAAGTCAGCTGATGTTCCTGAGTTTTGTCAACCAAGGTCAGAAAAGGTAAATTCATCTGAGGTAAGCCGTCTGATAGTAAGTCAGGTCAGTAGAGGTGGAGTCAGCTGAGGAGGTTCAAGCGAGGTTTTGGTCAGGTCAGCTAAGGTAAAGTCATTTGATCTGACATAATCAGATGAGTTAGTGTAAGTCTAATCAGATGACTTTGATAAGTTCGAATAAGGATTAGAAGCGGACTAATTCTAAGTGAACTGGAGTTAGATAGGGTTTGGAATGATTGTAAGATGCAGTTGACATTCTGTTACAACTGTTATAGTGCCTGTACGCAACAGATTTTTTTTGGACTGAATAATGCCTTAGTAACTAACTTAAACTGCTGGGTTTGGATCACACTTATGTATATTGCAACTAGAATTAGTTTTCTATGATTATTCCACAAGTTATACGCAAGTATCGAGAGTGATTGTGAGAGATTGTATCTTCAAATTATAGAGAGTAGCTCAAGAATAGTAGAATTCTGAGTACTTGAGTGAATGTTGAAAACT
>JAPKLY010002889.1:7425-21692 GCA_026898435.1 Prunella vulgaris | reverse complement strand
AAACACTAAATGACTTTCATTTTTCAGGCTCATCATGTGATGTTTAGTAATAGAAAAGTCTGTATCACATATATGAGATCATTATATAATCGAGGTAAAATATTAAATGTTCATTTTCTATGTTATTCTCAAGTTGGTTTGTGGTCTTGTATATTTTGTCAAAATACGATAAAGTGACTCTTTCATTAGCTTTGCATAATAATAGCCATATAATACGTTCACGCCAGTGTACGTGGTCATTTATGTGTTAAGTCAAGTGACTAAATCAAATATCGAACATAGACAAAAAGCTAGATTAGTTGATATGTGGAACAAACAAAATTAATTATTCAATCTGGAGACTAAAGTTCAAGTTCAGGTTTTTAACATACAACTAATAAGGTGAATTTACAAATCTTACACTTGGATAAGTGTGCAGGAAAGTGGTGTTTGCCTTGGAAAACTTCAATTATGAACTAATTAAGACATTAATTCATCCTAGAGTCATTATGCATTTCATTAGATAATAGATTTAGATAAACACTACCTTATTAAGTATCTAAACTCCTCAAACTCTCATATAAAGTTCAATACTCCAATAAGTTGGTTCTAACCTCTTAGCATTTTTCAATGTCTAATTGACATTAACACAAACACTTGGTGCTCATTACTATCAATTAAGAACTTTAATTCATTTAACTTAATTCTGACACGTTCCCAATTAAATCAAAGCAATCACATAAAAAATTCACACCTAAGGCTCAATCAGTCACCTTATTGGAGAATTCAATTGTCTAATTTAATGCATTCAAGCAATAGAATGAATTAAAAAGCTTAAATAAATCCATAACCTCCATCACCAAAAGCATAAAAGAATTAACGCATGGCTAATTGGACAAATCAACTACAATCAAAAGAGAATCCGTTAAAATACAATCAATTATGAACAATCTTACCAATTGGAATGCAAATCAATGCAATTGTGCAAAAAGAGAAACCTTCCTAGCTAAGAGCTTGAAACTAAATCTTAATCAATCTTCAAAATTGAACCATACAAATGTAGAACAACTTGTGTAGAATCTATCTAATCGATTGAATTAAGAATCTAATGCAAAATCTAACGAGAATTTAAAGAATTGAAATAAAATTTTAAAGAACAATCTAGAAAGAGAAATGATAACTTTCCTAATCAAATATCTCCTAAAAACTACCTCTAATATGACTAAAATAGGTATTTATAGGTGCCTAAGACAAATATTACAAATTTACCCCAAAAAATATAAGAAAAATATCCTTTTTCCCGTAAGTAATTTTTGCTCATTAGTCGATTTTGACTTTTCACTGGTCTCGTTTGTCCTTTCCATGAGATTTAATCTCCATCCAGGCTTCGTTTTCATGGCCATAACTTCAATACTCCTTTTCTCCTCAATTCTTTGCCTTTTTTTTCCTATAAATCTTGATATTCTTATACCCAATAGATTAGTTGACAAGGAGGAGCCATTAGTGCCTTAAAATAAATCAAATATATATACAAGTACAACACATAAAAACAACTCAATCATAATGCAAGATGTTACCTAATCATGTAATCAAAATAGATTCTTCAAACTATGCCTTGTTAGCTATTTTTCAGTTATGGAGTTATCCAAATTAATTAATTTTTATGTTTGGCAACTGAGGTATTTAAGAGTTTATGAAATTTTAAAATAAACTTCCTATAATTTATAAGCCCCCACCTGCCCCGGATCCCATCATTTCTTCCCTACATCTACCGAGATAAAAAAAATTTATGTCCCATAACTTATTGAGTGTCCTCTTTTGTTCCAAAAATTTTGATTTTTTTATTTTGGTCCCGTAACTCTTTGGTTTGTTCAATTTTGGTCCATTTTTAAAAAGTGTAAATAATATAAATTTTTGCCATGCACGACGAATTTGGGGTTTTCCGGTACTCTTGCTGATGTGGCTGCCAAATAATCAAATTTTCTATCATTTTTGTATTTTTTTATTTTTTTTCCTATATTACTGAAACACTAATAAAAAATTAATAAAATATCAGCAAGGATGATGGAAAACTTTCAAATTAAACCAACACGTGCTCCTGGCATGATAAAAAACAATGTTATTTTTACTTTTTGGGTAAAAATAGGATCAAAATTGGACAAACCCAAAGACTTACAGAACTAAAATCGAAGAGTTAGAATTTTTGGGACCAAAAGCGGACACTCTATAAGGTATGTGACGAAAAAACTTTTTTTCTCTACCTCTACCTCAATTAAAAAAATATATTTACTTTATGTTAAAATTAAATTTAAAAAATATGATAAATTATCATAAAATTTATAAATTATATTAGTCAAACACTTTAATAATTTATAAGCTATTTAAAGCCACGAGTATGGTCATCCCTTGCTGTAAATATTTATAATAATGCGAGTAATTAGTTGTTACGAAAAACGTTAACATCATTAAAAAAGAGATATTTTTTTGACTAGGTATTATGTGAGTAATACTCACCGTAATAATTTCGTGAACGACATATTTTATTTCACGCAGTAACACACAGTTCGGTGTGTAGTATTAATTCATATGCAGTGTAGTGTTAATTCATATACAGTGTGGTGTTAGTTTATATACAATATGATATTAGTTCATTCACTATGGCATACTACGTGTGGTGTTAATTCATATATAGTGTGGTGTTAGTTTATATACATTGTCGTGTTAGTTCATATACAGTATTTTATATCATTTATCTCTAAAATAATCAAATCTCAAAATATTTAGAATAAATTGTTGTTCACCACAAAATTTACTGTGTATATCATTCACATAATACTTTACCTATTTTTTTATATGAACTCACCAATAGCGAGAATATTTCTGGCATAAAACTTACGAGTGCTATGCAATTTTCAGCAGTAAAACCCTATTTGCGAGCACTTATATTCCCACATGTGAATTATCACAATAAATTCTTCAAACAATTAAAATAATATGTAAAAAATAAAATAGCAATTAGGTAAATGAAAAAAAATTATATTTTTTAACTACAAACTCATTCATTGCTACCTATAACCTATTATATTATTAGCCAAAAAATATTGATGAATGAAATTCTAGACAGACTCACCATTTATAAACATATTTAAAAAAACATTTATATGGGACCCACATCACCTAATTTCAAAAACTTTTCGCCCCACAGTGCACTTTACAAAAAAATTTAGAATGACTTTATTTGAGTCTCTTTAAATTATTTTCTTCCTCTTGTGCTTACGAGCCTTTGGATTTTTATCTCTCTCTTGTGTGTAGGAGTTTTTTTAGATTCTTTTCTCTCTCTTGTGTTTGTGGAAAAGAAAAAAAACACATAAAGCGAGCTACTTTAGTATAGTTGGAGGAGTTCTCATTTTCGTCATTTTTCGGATCTTATTATTTCTAATATTCAGTGGCTTGTGAAATCTAAAAGGTGAAACCCATATTTTTCTAAAACATATATTTTTATCGTATATATCTCAACGAAAAAATATTGATTTCATCTTTTAGATTTCGCAAGCCACTAAATATTAGAAAAATCAAATCTGGAAATGATGAAAATGAGAACACCTCCAACTATTCTACAATAACTCCCTTTATGAGTTCTTTTCCTTTTCCACAAACACACGAGAAAGAAAAGAATCCATGAAAAAGACTCCTGCACTCACAAGAGAGAGAAAATAATCCAAATGTCAGTACACACATAAGAGAGAGAAAATAATTTATAGGTACACAAATAAAGTCATTTCAAATTTTTTGTAAAGTGCATTGCTGAGAGGAAAGTTTTTGGAATTAGGTGATGTGGTCCCATATCCAATTTTTTACATATGTATGTATATGGTAAGTGAGTTTTGTCAAGAATTTCATTCACCAATATATTTTTGCTAATAATATAAGAGGTTGTATATAGCAATAAATGAGTTTGTAGTTTAAGAGAGATTATTTTTTTCACTAACCTAATTGCTATTTTATTTTTTACATTTTTTTTAATTGTTTGTAGAGTTTACTTCGATGATTGAATCATGTGATTGTGGGAATATAAGTGCTCCCAAATGGGGTTTTGCTGCTGAAAATTGCGTAGCACTTGTAAGTTCTTGGCTAGAAATATTCTCGCTGTTGGTAAGTTCAGATAAAAAACATCACTCTTTTAATGGTGTTGATGTTTATTGTAACAACTAGTTACTCTCGTTATCATAAATATTTACAACATTTATTTTATGTAAATTTGAATTGTTCAACTGTAATAATTTTCATAACCTCACATTTGGCATTGTGGAGATCAGATATATAGCCAGCATTTGAATTATCTACTAGTGTTTTGTCTTGGTTTATTGGATAAAATAAATCAAGATCTTGTGAACCTTGAAGATATCTTAATACATGTTTAACAACAATCTACTATCTCATTGTAGGAGAGACACTGAATCTTGCCAGTAAATTTGCTGTAAATGTAATATCCAGTCTAGTGCAATTTGCAAGATAAAATAATGCGATAATCACGCTAAGGTAAGAAACTTCTGGCCCTAATATTTTCTCAGTGTCTTCTTTTGGTGTTAGTGAGTTCTTATCCACTTCAAAGGAGTGGACAACCATTGGCGTATTAAGTAGATGAGTTTTATCCATATGGAATATATCCAATACTTTCTTCAAGTAGATTCACTGGTGTATAAGAATTTTTTCAGGGAGATACTCGATCTGTAGGTCGAGATAAAATTTGATTTTCCCCAAAGTTTTCATATCGAATTTAGCTTTTAAGATTGAATGAACTAATTCCTTCAATATCCTTTCTAGCTTGTTCCTATTACATTCAAATCATCAATATATATTGAGATGAAACAAAAATTATTTAATGATTTCTTTATTAATACACAAGAAAAGACTTTATTATTTATATATTTCTTCATTAGGAGGAATTCATTAAGTTAAACCATATTCGACCTAATTGTTTCAAATCATAGAATGATCTTTGCTGTTTTATGATAATTAATATTAAGCCAAAATAATTTAATGAACCGGCCAAAAAGCTTTTTATTGAAAATTGGCTCATATATTATAAATATAAATGGTCCATTTGTAAGTAGCTAATATTAGGCCCATTGGCTTAAAGAAAATGTTGCTCCAACGAGAGTGTTCTTTCATAATTTCAATTGATATTTGAACTATATCTCATGTCATTTTTCGGTCTTTCAAACATAACTAAGGACCACCAGACGAAACATGTATGGGCTTTTATAGGCCAAGAGGATTTTAAAAAATGGGCCATAAAAATTTCTTTCATTTTAAGCAGTGGGCTGAAAGAAGTAAAAAAAAAAAAAAATTTGCCCATCACAATTGGCCTAAGGCCGAAAGCGCATTAGGAAATAATAAGCAGGTATTATTATTATTATGAGCAACACTTTAGAATTTCTATAGTAAAAATATTCATTTTTGAAAAATTCGTGGGTCTAAAGCAATTCGGGTCAGATTTGGGCATTTTTCCGAAATTCATGCAACTTCAAATTCTAGATTTTTTTGTTCCAGGTATGTTACACTTTGGGCAAATGCATGTTACTGTTAGGTAAAATTTGTGTTACTAATACTTAAAAAATTAATTTATGTATTTTTCAAGTAACTATAAGGAAAATATGTATTTTTGCAAGAATAAATGTGTTACTTAATTTATTTTGTATTCTCTTTGTTCATAGTATGTTGTTCATGTACTAATATATCCTTTAATACCTTACATATGTTATATAAAGTACAATATATATTTTTCTAAGGACAAATAAATGTTTGTATATAGAGTAACACACATTTGGTCTTGCAGTAACACACATTTACTCTAATTGTAACACACATTTAGTCTAATTGTAACATACATTTAACTATAAATGTAATATACATTTGCAGTAGCACACATCTACTCTACTTGTAACACACATTTGCAGTAACACACATTTACTCCAATTGTAGCACATATTTTGGTCCTCAATTTGTATTATTATATGAGCAAACATGTGTTACTATATGATAAAATGTATTTTTGTTAAGAAAAAGATATATGTTACACATACAATGTAACACATGTATGTGTTACATTGTATGAAAAATGTTTAGTTATATAAAAACAAATGGATATGTGTACAAAATAATGTTTAGTCTAATTGTAACACATATTTTGCCTTAAAGTAACATGTGTTTGCCCAAATTCTAACATATCTGGGAGCGAAAAAAACTGAAAATACAAATTGCGTGAATTTTGAAAAAAAAATATCCAAATCCGACTAGACCCGATTTAGACCCGCGAATTTTTCAAAAATGAATATTTGTATGGTAGAAATTTGTATATAAGTTTTTGTCTGATATAAAACCATTTTATAAAAGAGCAACACTTGTGTAGAAATTTCTACCGTAAAAATATTTATTTTTTAAAAATTCGAGAATCTAAACTGGGCCGGGTCGTAATTCTAGGGTTGTTCTTCTATTTGGTTTTTACAATATCTTCAGTTGTAAACTTTGTAGTCTGCAGTTGTAATCTTTGTCCAAAACCTTGTAGATAGTTTTTAAAACTAAGGTACTATGAAAGATCTAACAACCTCGTTTTAAAATTTTAAAATTTAATTGAATGTCTATTCAAACCCTCCCCCTCTAAATCTTCACCACTAAGGGACCAACATAAATAATAATTATTAAATTATTGATGATAATAATAATATATTAATTATATACTCCTTCCTTCTCAGTGCCATTTTGCATCCAGTGATTTCACATTTTTTAAGAAATATTTTTTTTTTCAAACAAAATAATGGAACATTAGCAAATATGTGTATAATTATGTGAGTATACACGTAAATCAATGACTTCCAAATTTATGTGGAACTTTCAAATAAAAAAATGTACAAATTCTTGTAGGGTAGAAAGAGTAAATTATTAGAATAATCAATAATAATATTATTTTTAAATAAGATTTAAACACCTTATAAAAATAATAATAACTTAGGAAAAAAATTTATATAGAATATTATACCTTGTAGGACTATCCATTAAAAAATTTGGGGTTCTATTACCGGGTCGGGTCAGATTTGAGCATTTTTTTTAATTCACGCAAACTATAAATTCCACATTTTCGCTCCACATTTTTGCTTCAAAATTATGTTACAATATAGGTAAATGTGTGTTACTATTACACTAAATGTTATTTTCTTACATATATTCATTTGTTTTTGTAGAAATAAATATATTTTCATACAATGTAAGAGCAAAATATGTGTTATTATAAGAAAAATATTAGTTTTTCATAAATATTTATTTATTTATATAGAAATAATTACTTTGTCTAATAATAACACATATAAAATAGTAAAATGTGTATTACTACATGAATCAATATACCTAGCTTTTACCGGATGATGATTAAATTAGAAACTTAATTATATGTTCTTAACAAAAATAAATTTTATCCTACAGTAACATATGTTTTCTCATTTAGTAACATAAATTGGGGAACAAATATATGTTTCTATTAGAGCAAATGTGTGTTAATATCTTAAGAAATATTGTTATTTTACATATATTCATTTATTTTTATACAAATAAATAATTTTTCACATATATAAGAGCAAAATATGTGTTACTATAAGAAAAAATATTGATTTTTCACACATATATATTCAGTCTTATAGAAATAATTATTTTTTCATGTAATAACACATAAAATAGTAAAAGTTTGTTACTACATAAATTAATATATCTAAATTAAAAAGGATGATGGTTAAATTAAAAAATACATATGTTTTCTTTTAGTAACACACATTTTATTCTTACAGTAATATGCATTTGCCCATATAGTAACGCAAACTGGGAAAACAAATGTGTGTTACTATTAGAGATGTGTTACAATTAGAGTATATGTGTGTTAATATACGATCAAAATGTGTTAATGTATATACAATATTTATTTGTCCTTAGAAAAATATATATTGTACTTTATACAATATATGTAATGTATTAAAATATATATTTGTACATTTACAACAAAATTATCAACATAAATGAACAAAAAGAATAAAAATTAAATTAAATAACACATATTTATTTTTGCAAAAATACATTTCCTTATAATTATTTGGAAAGTACAAAAAGTTAATTTTTTAAGAATTAGTAATATAGATTTTGCTTAACAACATCACGCACTTGCATATATTCTAACATAAATTGGGGGTGAAAACCTTGAATTTACAGCTTACGCGAATTTTGAAAAAATGCCGGGATCCGACTGGTCCCGAATCAAACCCGCAAAATTTTCAAATATAAATAATTTCACGGTAAAATATTCTATGCATATATTGCTCATAACTTATAGTTTTACTTTTATTTAAACAATACCCTATTTTATTCCCAATTCAATATCAGTCATATAAATATCACTCATGTATGGTTGTAGTTCACAATAATTTAATTCCCAGTCGTACTAATATGACCATACAAACTTCAGCTATTTGTCTTGACCTTGAGTTGACTGAGTTACCTCCTAATTCTTCCACGAAATTGCTTAAACGCAGTTTCATCTTTCAACGGTATCCATATGTTCTCTTGAAAAGGCCTCCCCTTTTTCTTTTTCTTTGTTTATCTGAAAGCATATAAAAGTTAAAGAGAGATGTTGTCGTGGTCGTCGTCGAGGGACAATTGGGAGAGGCTGGTGGCGGCGGTGGTGAAGAGACAGCAGATTTGGGAGCTCTGTCATCAGCAATCCTTCAGCACCATTTCATCTGATGATGATGATTTGAGCCAACTAACTCTAAGGTACTCCTCTCTCTCTCTTCATCCCTACTACAGATATTCATCTCTCTAACAACTTTAATTAATTCCCAATAATTTTTCAGTTTTTCCGGCAGCAATGTTGAATATTTTTCAGTACCTCCATCTCCTCTACTCCCATCCACCAATCCATCGATTTCTCAAGGTTTGTCTATTGCATTCTGCTCAGTTGGTGGTAAATATATATAGTGATTGTATTTTTCTGACCTGACTTTTATTTAAAGAGGAAAGTAGTTTTCTTACTGCTATAAATTACTTATATTTTGATCTCAGTCCTGTCAGAAACTCAGAATACACTTGTAACTTTCAACTTTTTTATATTTGGTCCAACAATAGAATGTGAACATTCCATTAAAAAATCAGACTCTGTCACGTGAATACCAACTGATCAATGATTTACATCCTACGCTCTGTTGGATGATTTTTTTGTTGGTTTAAAAAGTAGATAGATACAAAATCTGTAAGAACTAAGCATACATCTACATCTGTTTGATCAAGCTTGGAGGAGAAAACTTTTTGTTAGTATTATTTCCAAGACTTTTTATATCATAATATTGGATAATGTCCCAAAAAGTAGAAGACTATTCGATATATATAGGTCGGTAAGGCAGAAAGTGGCTTGAATATTAACATTGTATGTAAATATATATATATATATATATATATAGTGATTGTATTTCTGACCTGACTTGTATTTAAAGAGGATGTAGCGATTCATGAAGAAGCCAAGCTCAAATTGTTCCAGATGCAAGTCGCCAATCGGTTTCAAGTTCTAGCGGCAGCGCCCTCCAACGAGCTTCTTTCAATCCCATGGATTCGGAAGCTTCTAGATACATTCCTCTGCTGCGAAGAGGAATTCAGGGCGATTTTTTTCAACCATCGGAGCCACCTGAATAAGCCTCCCATGAATAGGTACATTTCTGACTTGTGTGGAACGAGTGTCAAAGCTTTAGATGTGTGTAATGCTATTCGAGATGGAATCGAGCAGATTAGGCTATGGCAGAAACATCTGGAGATTATCCTCTGTGCTTTGGATAATCAGTGGGGCATCATTGGAGAAGGGCAGATTCGTCGAGCCAAGAAGGCTTTACTCAATTTAGCTACAGCAATAATCGACAAAAAGGAGGATTCAAACACCAATGTGCATAGATCTTTCAGCCCTCTATCATGGAGAGTTTCAAGATTTTGGTCAGCTGCCCGTCAAATTCAAGCTCCAATTCATGGATTGAACGTTGCCGTTTTCACTATGAACTATGTGCTGTTGTTTGTGATGTGGACTCTTGTGGCAGCAATCCATTGTCAAGATCGGGGCCTGCCGACGCAATTCTACTTGGTGATGAATCGGGGCCTGCAGACGCAATTTTACTTGGCGAGCCCGCTTCATAACCTCCACGAGAGGATCATGAAGAAACAGGACAGGAGGAACACGACTGGATTGTTGAATGAGATTCATGATATTGAGAAATGTTGTAGGCATATGAATGAGATTACTGATTCTGTGGAATTCCCAATCACACAAGAAACGGAGAAGGAGTTAAAGGAGAGAGTGGAGGAAGTAAGAGTGTTGTACCAAGCTATAAACGCCGAGTTGGACCCGTTGGAATGCCTGCTCAAGCAAGTGTTCCACAGGATTGTGCAGAGTGTCAAAGAATTAGGATCTATTACAAGAGATATTGGACTTTGATGCATTGCAAACAAAGAGGTGGGATGGCTTTGACCTTGACAACTACTGAGGGCCCTACACATATCTTCATCAACTGGGTGGGATCTAAAAACTCTATTGTTTCTACTTTTTCCTTACCAATTTTATTTTTCTGTTTGATTTTAAACTTTTTTTTTAATGAATCAAATAAGCAAATAGCATTAATCAGTTTAAGTAATAAAATGGGACAATTTCAGAAATGACTTTTTTTTATATGGGCAATTTCTTTTTTGAAACGCAATCCCCAATCCAAACACAACCCCGCGACTAAAACCAAGGACCTCGTCCTCTGAAATGAACAATGAAGCACGTTTGAAACGCGAAACTAGAAATAGAAATGAAATCGTGAAACTGGAAACGGAATCGCGAAAATTGAAATGGAATGCAAAAGCTAATCCTTGAAATTGAGCATAAAACTCAAAATTAAAATCAAAATCGGAAGCGAGAGTGGAATTGAACAATTTCTGAAACGAAATTTCTCAAAATCCCTAAATTTATAAAGAGAGATGTTGTCGTCGAGGGACAATTGGGAGAGGCTGGTGGCGGCGGTGGTGAAGAGACAAGAGATTTGGGAGCTCTGTCATCAGCAATCCTTCAGCACCATTTCATCTGATGATGATGATTTGAGCCAACTAACTCTAAGGTACTCCTCTCTCTTCATCCCTACTACAGAGATTCATCTCTCTAACAACTTTAATTAATCACGAATAATTTTTCAGTTTTTCCGGCAGCAATTTTGAATATTTTTCAGTACCTCCATCTCCTCTACTCCCATCCACAAATCCATCGATTTCTCAAGGTTTGTCCATTGCATTCTGCTCAGTTGGTGGTAATTGTATGTAAATATATGTAGTGATTGTATTTCTGACCTGACTTGTATTTAAAGAGGATGTAGCGATTCACGAATCGCGTGAAGAAGCCAAGCTCAAATTGTTTCAGATGCAAGTCGCCTATCGGTTTCAAGTTCTAGCGGCGGCGCCCTCCAACGAGCTTCTTTCAATCCCATGGATTCGGAAGCTTCTAGATACATTCCTCTGCTGCGAAGAGGAATTCAGGGCAATCATTTTCAACTATCGGAATAGGCCTCCCATGAATAGGTACATTTCTGACTTGTGTTGGAGGAGTGTCAAAGCTTTAGATGTGTGTAATGCTATTCGAGACGGAATCGAGCAGATTAGGCTATGGCAGAAACATCTAGAGATTATCCTCTGTGCTTTGGATAATCAGTGGGGCATCATTGGAGAAGGGCAGATTCGTCGAGCCAAGAAGGCTTTACTCAATTTAGCTACAGCAATAATCGACAAAAATGATGATTCAAACACGAATATTTTGTGTATGCATACATCTTTCAGCCCTCTATCATGGAGAGTTTCAAGATCTTGGTCAGCTGCCCGTCAAATTCAAGCTATTGGTAGCAACTTAGTTGCTCCAAATGGTAATGAGATTAATCCATCTACAGATGGATTGAATATAGCCGTTTTCACTATGAACTATGTGCTGTTGTTTGTGATGTGGACTCTTGTGGCAGCAATCCCTTGTCAAGATCGGGGCCTGCAGACGCAACTCTACTTGTCGATCCCGTTTCATAACCTCCACGAGAGGATCATGGAGGAGTAGATGAAACAGGACAGGAGGAACACGACTGGATTGTTGAATGAGATTCATGATATTGAGAAATGTTGTAGGCATATGAATGAGATTACTGATTCTTTGGAATTCCCAATCACACAAGAAAGGGAGAAGGAGTTGAAGGAGAGAGTGGAGGAAGTAAGAGTGTTGTACCAAGCTATAAACACCGAGTTGGACCCGTTGGAACGGCTAGTCAAGCAAGTGTTCCGAAGGATCGTGCAGAGTGTCAACAACATTGGGGCTAAGAATTTGGATCTATTACAAGAGATGGACTTTGATGGAAAAGTTGCAAAGTTTGTAAAACAAGAGGGAAAAGAGGTGAATGAATGGGATGGCTTTTTTCTTTGACAACTAATGAGGATCAATTGGGATCTAAAACCTCTGTTGTTTCTACTTTTTCCTTACCAATTTTATTTTTCTGTTTGATTTTAAACTTTTTTTTAATGAATAAAATAAGTTTTTTAGCATTAATCAGTTTAAGTAATAAAATTATAGAAATATATTCTTGTGAGTAATTAGTATTGGAACAAGAAGTCATATAAAAATATATATAGAGTGAAAAAATAAGAGAATATTATTTTTATTTTACATATTTTTCTATACATTATTTTATCAATCGACTTTAACTAATAATTTTGCAGAGCCCATTTATCAGAGTGAGAATCATAACATCATCCGGCTCACAATGTCTCTGCTAGCTTTAACAACCTTACAATCTAAGAAATGACCTTTAATGAAAGTGTTGAATGTAGGTTTGTAACCGCTTTTGAAGATGATGCCCAGCATAGCAAGCCCTAATTAGTCAAAAGACAATAGCAATATTGAACGTGTATTCATTTACAGGGACTACGCATTTGTTCGAACATGGAGAGTGCGATTGTGCAGTGCTTCAATTTGACAGTAAGACTCAACAGTTTGTTGTAAACGCTAACAGAAGGCTGTGGCCGCAATTTTACGATTTCATGAAACAAACAAATAGCATCATCAACATCATTAATAATGCTGATATCAACCCTGGGCTTAGGTGAACCGCGCTTATCTTTGTGGCTCGAATCATGTAAATTAGAACAGAAAAATGAGAATGGAAGAGTAGACTTACCCATTTCATGACAAGATTTCTCTGCAATTCCTTTACGAATCAGCTGAATTGCAGAGACAGCTGCCTTTCGGCTCATCTCTTCAACGAGGGTATGCGCAAAATCCAGAAAGGGGAAAATGAGCGAAGAACACAATAAAGCACCTTTTGATTTGGAAAGCGTAAGAAACGTTGAAATGTGAAGTAGCGATTTTAGTTCCTAACAACATTAATACTGTGTTTGATTTTGGATGGGAAAATATACATTTTTGTCCTATAAGTTTCGTTGATTTGGGTGTTCGTCCTCTTAAGTTTTGAATTTTTGTTTTTGTCCTTCAACTTACAAAAAATTATGGTTTTCATTCTCTTAAGTTTTGAATATTTGTTTTCGTCCTTTAAGTTACCAAAAATTATGGTTTTCGTCCTCCAACTGCCTATAATCAGTCACACAATCAGTAATACACACGTAGATCAATTTTTTCTATTTTTTTAAGCGAAATACTGACGTAGGGGTATTTAGAGGGAATTAGATATTGATAGATAAATTACAGGATTAACCGTAAATTTTCTCCTAAATAAAAACCCTAGTTGATTAAATCTAGGCATGGGGGCTAGAGAGAATTAGGGAAAAAAGGAACAAAGATCCCCAAATCAAAACATTCAAAACAGCAAATTCTTTTTAGCCCATACTCACTGTACGGAAAGAAAAAGGGATATCTTCAAGAAATTCGTTTGAATTAACGAGTTTCGAGCGCAATATTAAGTGTCATTGTGGTTTCATTGCATGGTTTGTACATCATATTAAAAAATGAATCCGGACAGAAGATTCTATGGATGTAAGTATTGGACGGTATTTGAGAGGGAATTTACGGTTAAAAGTGTATTTTGTCAAGACCTAATTCCCTCCAAATACCCCCACGATAGTATTTTGTTTAAAAAAAGAAAGAAAAAATGGATCCACATGTGTATTACCGATTGTATGACTAGTTATAGGCGGTTGGAGGACGAAAACCATAATTTTTGGTAAGTTAAAGGACGAAAATAAAAATTTAA